>JALBCR010003025.1:0-219243 GCA_030710515.1 Abscondita cerata
TTTGTTATATTGTAACTAATTCAAATTTCTATTCAGGTTTCACATAACACCGATAACACCAACAAAACATTTCGTTTCAAAATTCAATTAAATTGGAAAACGTTCCAAATACTGTTACTCAGAAATTTAGGAACATTATCAGACAAGTTTTTGGTTAAGATATTACATCTTCGCATGGGACACCCACAAACTGAGTGCACTTCGAATCAAAACATGCGGGATATAGATCACATCAATGTTTTTCTCCTCGTCGTTTCAAACATGGCTTATAGGACCTTCTCTGCAGGGATCACATTTTTCTAGCATCAGTAACCCTGTTTTCCTTAATTTTGTTTTCTTTCTTCCCTTTGTTGTATATAGCAATCAACCATTGTTAACAACACCATTAGTTGGGTAGTACTTGGAGGTAGTGCGTAGTGTTTTTAATGTACAGGGTTTCTCACCGTAGTTTTTTGTTAGAATTTTTTGGGGTTAGGAAAAACTTGGGACTAAGGGTTATTCAATTTCCTTTCATCTAAAAAGTATTTTCAAGGTCACTCCAATTTCGGTTACACGGAAGTCGCAATGAACTTCCTTAACGTGTATATAATTTTATTTTGGATTTCTGAAGAAATTTTAAGATCAGTTTCATTATGTTTCCCTATATCTATTTGTAAGTATCATATATCTTGATTTTTAAAAAAAAATTTACAAATTTGCCACTATTTTTAACATGGGCCTTTTATCCATTTTTGATTGGTTTCTGCGGTAAACTGAAGTAGGTAAATAATACTTTGAAATCGATATTGACAATGGATTTATCGCATACAGTCTGTCCAAAATTTGATAACCGATTAGATTATGTTCAAAGTCAAAAAAGTTTATTTGTTTTTTTTGGTTAGTATAATGCCGAATTCTATTCTGCATCGATTTGCTATAACTTTCCTATACCTATTCCATTCATAAAAATTGAGCTTCGGTTAAAAATTAAGACGGAGGTGTTTCGGGATTTTCCTAAATTCTACTTTATGGGTGTAAAATAGGAAGTAAAACTTTGAAGTTAAATATATAAAATTGCCATTTGGACTTTCTGTTGAATGTTAAGAAAGACGTGTTTTAGGATTTCTCGAAATTCTACTCTTAAACGTACAAAAGTCGTCATTGGTTTTAAGTAGTATACATTGTTTTCACACATCTTCCTCCAGCAAGAGGTTTCTTTTGTGATCTAGACAAGAGATCCAAAATTCATCTTCTTAAGGGTAAAAAGGGGATGAAAGTTTAAATTGAAATCAGTCAGTCAGTTTTAAGTAAAATTCATATAAAATTTATATATGGTCTTAGTTATATTTGATCAGTAATTTGAGAAACATTATCATTGAGAGCCATAATAACTCATTGCAACGCATTAGTGAGATTCGCCGTTCGTACGACACTCTGCAGTATCCGCTTTTGTTTTGCTGAGGAAGAGAGAATGGGCACTCCATTTTATACCTCAGCATGATCCTGACACCAAATTAACACTTAAAAACACAGTCTCAGCTGCAAGTTTCCATTCTTGTCGACAAGAAGAAGAAATTTTTGGTGTATTTCCTTCCCTTTGTAGTCAGTTATTGGTAGACATGAATGCCAAAATAGAGACGGAAAGGTTGACTTTATATGAGGAACAACCAAGCTGGTTCAGAAGGTCGTGCTTCCGTCTCGTCATCTTTACCGGAGATATATGCACAAACATACCAAAACTCCATGATATACCTGGGTCAATACGGCCGGCCTGACCTATTTATTACATTTACGTGTAACCCCCGATGGAAAAACACGACAGACATACTTTTACCTGGCCAAAAGTCACATAATCAACACACAGGGTATTTCACCTAAAGGTGACAAGAGATGATATGGCTCTTCTAACCAAAGTTAGTCTTCCTCATATTCGCATGTTGCTATGGTTAGAACAACGTATTACCTCAGATAAGATCGACAATGTTATTTGTGCTGAAATATCTGACCTTCAGCAAGATCCTTTCCTCTACGGTAGTTTAAACTACAAATCAACCTGGGTGAAAGACTGTAGCTAGCTGCACTAAGAAATACCCATCGACCACTTCTCAGGTACACCCAGACAGGAAGCGATGGATATCCACAATAACGTGCGATCTTGACACCTAAGAACGATCAGGCTTCCGTAATTAATGACACCTTGTTGAGGTTGTTCGAATATGCAGAACATCAGTACAAATCTCTAGACAGCTTTTGATGCTTTTCTTATAATGTTTGTCTGTTTGTTGTTACTAAGGGTATACATTTTTGCATCTCAGTAGCTCTAAAATAACGAAATTATTTACAACAACGATAGTAACTTGTAATGTGTTCTATAAATCGAAACGAACAGGCGGACAAAATCGCGGGCAACAGTAATTAATAAACTGGTAATCTGCTGATTTGTAACCAATTCTAAGAACTAATCTGGTGATTAATAATACTGTAGGTTTTGTGACTTCCGTTTTTAATATCATACCTATACATTTTATAACCTTCCCGGTTAGACTTTTCCAATTTTGAGACAAACTGCGATACATTTAGACGTAAAATTTAAACAGTATGAAAACAGTTCTAAAATTCTAAAAATGTATATACCGCTTGAATCAACGAACTTGGAACATATGAGTTCTCAAAATCAAAATTAAATAACTATGCATATATGCATAGACTGCTGTATAGCTAACGACTCTTTGTAAAAATAAGGGAAAAGCTGTGGAAATAAATTAACTGATTTATCCTAGTCAATTAATTTAGGGAGTGTAAAATTTTCACTGCGAACGAGTTATATAATCTATTTTTAGGTCACCATACAAAATAAAATCTATTTTAAGGATTTGTTTTATTTATTTCGTTTACATAATTGATTGTTGTATTACTATTAATATTTGTGGTTTTAACATAATCATAGAAACGAACAAAATAAACCAATAATATAATCATATACTACCAAATACCATATAGTTTCTTCTCAGTTTGTTAAAGAAAATAAACAACTTAGTTTTGCAATTATGGCTTTATTTATTTTGAGTGATATTACCATACCATTTTTAAAATATGTTGTCAATTTTTTATGTGGTTTTTTATTTATTTATTTATTCGTATGGTACATTTTCAATATTTTATTGTGATGTAAGTGTTACGTATGGTGCCCCAGAAGATTTGTATAAACCTGTATAGTATGGTGACACTAATGTAATTTCTATACAGTCACAAACATAAATTAAACTCATAAAATAAAAGGTCCAATAGAATACATGAATTAAATAGTGTAATATCCTTCTCGTTTATGAATTGAAGTTACCGGTGTAATCACCAGTTACCTTATTGGTTTCGGTCTTGCATTAGGGATGTTAAATAATCCCCAAAATAAGTTTACACATAATTTATTTATAAAATGGTTAGGTATTAAATTTATATTAATAAGACAACATACGTAATGATACACGACAAATGTCTAACACTCCACTCAGTGTTGTTACATTTATAATATGTACATAAAGGAAATAGTTCTAGAAACCTTAATAGTTACGATTTATCTGGAAGGTAATAGAATGCACATGACTTATCTATTTCTTCCTGTGTTATCATTCTGTAGACGTAGCTGTACAGCATGCGGTGTTAATTTTTTCATAATTTTGTAAGTTAAAAATTTCATTTAAGACATCTCATCATACAAGTTTCAGTCTTTCGTCAACTGATGGAAGATTAAGGATATAAGACCTTTACATTACAGTAATTGCCTTATCTTTGCAAAACCTTTTTGGTCGCAGTTCTCCTTTGTGTGTCACAAAGCACTGAACCTACGGTAAAAATTTCATTTTTACTTCAATTTTAAAACCCTTCTTTACACTTTTTCCCAATGTCGTAATAAAGCAAAAATAAATTTTTTGTATGAAGCCGGTGGCCGACCGGCATGATATCTAAGAAACCACTATTTTTTTTTTAAATTTTAAAATGTACATGTTATTTATAATACCGGAGATCTCATTAGATTTTTGACATAAAATTTCCTATTTTTTGAAAATTTACAAAATATTCAGTTTACCCTTGTTTTTAGTTCAATTACCTATACACAAACTTTTGTGTAAACTGAACATAATTACTGAAATATGACAATCAGGGTTATTATACAAAAATAGTTATGGGAGAAAAGTTTTTGGAAATTTTATTATCCATAACTTTGATTTGAGTTAATTTTTTCTAAACCGCTATTTTTCTTCTTTTTTAATCAAAATTTTTCAATTTTCAAGTCTTAGAACGTGTTTAATTGAATTATCGTGCGACGATCTCGAACAAGCAGATATAACTGCTTCACCCCGTCTTAAGGGATATGCTTGTTAAAATTGTTAAGTATATTTATCGTATCGTTTTTCTCCATTTTTCTATAAAAATTTGTGAGTTGCGGTGCACTTTCTAGACATATATATGGTTTATTTTTCTGCAATGGTTATTGTGTTATCATGGTGTAAACCGTTTCATCTGATTTTTTAGATAAATCTTTTGTTTTTATATTTGACTTGACCCAAGTTTGAATTACAAAAAAATGTTATCGTGTTAACGTACCGAACGTGACGTCAGTTCTGATTTTGCGTCATTAGTAATCATGACATTTTTCAATCAAATTGTCCTTGGTGTTAAATATATATGCATTGTTATATCATGTCTGTCATGTTTGTCATTATCTTCATCTTGATATTTTCTAATTATAAAATTTTCTGATATTATTAAGTAGTCAGTTTTTAGGTTTGTTGTAAGGATGTTTGTTACTTAACTTTTTGCAACTTATCTTCCTTTGGGGACGTTAAGATTATTGACTTTTGTTCAAAATGCCTTCTTTTGTAGGTATGTTACATGGAGTAGTATTCAGCATATTAATCAACTGTAATTGTACTTCATTTAATTTTTTCAATAATAAGTTTTGCATGCTTCAACCTGTAACGGCGTAAGCGTTGCGGATGGTAAAACATTCTGGGCGTAGTGTAAAACAAGATCGCATCGCATCTCCACTAGGAATCCAGTACTTTTAATATATTTCCAGGAAATTTTTACGAAAGTCATGAGGTTTGCGCCAGTACCTATGTTGTGCTTCTTCATAAAAAATATTTGTAAAATATGTTGTCAAAAGCAATTTTTATCTACAATGATAAAATCAACGGAGAGAGCTCTG
This sequence comes from Abscondita cerata, assembly GCA_030710515.1. Lineage (NCBI taxonomy): Eukaryota > Metazoa > Arthropoda > Insecta > Coleoptera > Lampyridae > Abscondita > Abscondita cerata. The sequence goes on from JALBCR010003025.1 coordinate 5,186, forward strand.
CAAAAATTCGGGAAAGCTACGAACTAATGCAGCATGAAGTTGTAGAAATATACAAGACGTGGCAGATTTTACTTTGAACATGACTAGTAAGAAACAACCTAAAAATTTTGATGAGTTAGGAATTGATGAACGTTTAGGCGAAGCGGAAAAGAAATTGAAATCTGTTGTACATCTCTAGACATAGGTACTCATCCAATAAACTGAGAAGTCGATTAATGTTTCCATACTAGGGGAACTTCAGATAAAACGGCCCCTTTTATAAAACGGTCTCCTTTAAATATCCCTCGAATTGTCATTCATTGGGAAATTTAGCCAGCCTAATAATAAGAAACTGGTGCTACTAGCGCCATCTTGACAAATCCTGTGGCTTCAAGCTTGGTTTCCCCGGTAAATTCTCTACATCATAACCCTCAAAATTAAACGTCGAATCTCGAAAAGTACGACCATTTAGCTCCAAATATGATTTTGATATGATATGATATCGACGTTCTATGTATTTATGTCAGTGTTAGTTCGTGTTTTATATTTACATGTTACTCGTATGTTTTATGTTACAGCAATTTAATTTTACTATTTATTAAATCTTTTAATTCTTGTGATATGAATATGACGTATTTAAGTTCCAATTAAATATAACTAAAAAAACACACGTTATCTTAAATGCCCTATTGAAGCCCAATCTAAAGTAGGCGAAACGTTGGTAAAAAAAAAGGACCTGTTGTTTTTGTTTATACCCTAGTGAAGTCTCTCGGTACTTATAGAAGATTTTTGATAATCTATAATAAAAATAAAGGAGAAATTATTTACTAAATGAATTATACTTTAAGGGTGCTCCCATGCAAACTTCTTTGCCTTTCAAAATCAAACTGGATGTCAAATTGAAACTTTTTGCTGCCTCTTTCATCTAAAAAAACACTCTCATTTTATGTACTTGACAACAAAGTTCTGTTATTATTAGACGGGCAGAGTAGTCACAAAAAGTTTAGAAGCTATCGAATTTTTGTAGATACAAGGTATAATCTTATTGCCCTTCCACCTCATTGCACCCACGAGAACAACCTCTAGAATATGCAAGCTTATTATAATCAAGAACTAACATTTATGGCTGAAAGCTAATCCCTGGAAAAATTATTACTACCAACTTTGGTAAAGCTTACATAAGAGTAGCGACAATGACCAACGCTTTAACTGCTTTTGAAAAATTAGAATTTTTCCTTTAACCAAATATATAAAAAACCAGGTAGAAGATTTTCCTGATGAGGTCAGTATTGTTTTCAAAACAAGTAGCAACTACCAAGTCGATCTGACCTCAATCTAATTCAAACATCAATTTTGGAGTCAAGTCTAAGAAGGAGAGGAATGAAGATGGACCTTGGGCCTTCTTGCGGAAAGTTTTTCAGCCAATCCAGGTAAAGGAACGTGGGATTCTATGTATAACATTAAACAATGAGCTCATAGCTTTCATGTGCTTGTGTGTCTGAGCGAAGCAAGATCTTCATATGTGACTTATGCAAGTGAACCTAGAGGGCCATTTTACCACAACCACAGGTCCATTATATTCAATGACCTACCATTGTAGGTGGATCTTTTGACTGAAATTTTAAAAATATTTTTTGTGTAGAGTAATGTATTTCTTGTTGAATATTGTTATAGTTTTCTATAATATATAGCAATAACGTTTATTTGATGATCATCTAGTTCCCTAGGCTCAATTCAAAATTTTGCACCAGCCCTGACGCTCTAGTTTCAACATTCTTACATGTGCGCATAACAATATTAATAATTATTATAATTAAAACAGTACTTGTTCGGTATTCCGACACTAAAAAATGTCGGATTAAGGAACTTTGGATTATCGAGTAATATTAAACAATTTAATTTAAGTACGCCTTGTTTTCGTGCTTTTAAAGGTTAGAACTTAAATCAAAACTTTGGTTATCAGTGGACCAAATATTTACAAACAATCGTTGCTATGATTTTAACATTTCTAAGTTTTTAAACATTCCTAAATATAAGTCGTGTTGGTGCAAACAGCCATAACAACTCCATTCAGTATCCAATAATAATGATATAATAATGATAACAGTTAGAGGTAATAAATTTAGTTATGTAGCCCTAGATAAACGTTACTCGCAGCTAAACGAGATACTATATTTGACATTCTTAAGTACCAATTTAATGATCTAGTAGCTGCACTATAAATCAATCTAAAAGAGGTAAATTCCATCCAATACCAAGGTGTTCATCTATAAATTGGACACATTTTAAACAACCTATAACTTCAGTTAACGGAAAAAAAGATATCGACAGGCAGTTTTCACTAAACTTCATAAATATACTTCAAGTTTCTGTTGACATTGTTGCCACATGTAATTTTTTTTATGGAAATTGACAAAAAAAATTAGCTTTTTTGAACCAAAATTGTGAGCTTAGTTTAAATAGGACACCTCTATAAATTCTCATTGAAAGGCAATTTCTTGTACTTTTCCAAAAATGTATACATTGTTGGCATTAACCTACGTTTTTAGAGAATAATTTACTTTTTTATGAAACCATGTCAAGAACTTCTTGCACTAATTATTACTAATCTGACACTTCTGTCAACTCGATTTGCGTTACACAGCACCCTTAGATAAATTAATATCATTTATTAAGTCACTCTTAGCTTGGAAAGTCAATTTACAAAAACAGGAACAGTGAATAGAAAATATGTACTGGAAAGGCTTAAGATATTCCTTTAAATGATAATTTATGGATAAAGGTTTGCAGATAATTATTAGAAATACTAGTAGTTTTATTCAACAAAAGCCCTTATTTGAAAAAAGTAATTTTTAACGAAACTTTTAGACGTCTGAGACTTGGCAAACCACGTTAGATAAAAATTGGAAACATTCTTTAAGACATTCAGTAAAAACCGGCTTTCAATACCTTGTCTCATTCTCTCTAGTTATAAGCTGTTAGAATGTGATCTTTTAGATTTGGACAGTTGTTGACATAGTTTCATGAGAAAATAAATTATTCCTTAAAAACGTGGGTTAATGCCAACAATGTATACATTTTGGAAAGAACAAGAAATGGTATTTTCATGATGTTAAGAATTATAGGGTGTTCCTATTTAAACTAAGCTCACAATTTTGGTTCAAAAACTTAATTTTTTTCGTCCATTTCCTATAAAAATTACATGTGGCAACAAAGTCAACAGAAACTTGAAGTATATTTATGAAGTTTAGTGAAAACTGCCTGTCGATATCTTTTTCCGTTCCTCGAGTTATCATCATCCCCAAAATGTCCGCACAATAAAAATGGGACACCTTGATTTCAAATTTATTTGAAAAAGTGTTCTTCATTAACAAAAACATCAAGATTTGAAGTCATGGCCACGTAGGAATTTTTAAAACAATTTTTTTTTAAATGGTGGCTATAAGAAAAAAGATTTACTTTAAAATGATAATTAAACGACATCTTATTTAAAAGAGCTTGTAATTTGACAAATTGCTTCAATTATTGTGCTAAATTATTCTAATTTTTTATTTATTAGAAAAAACTTCAATTTTTGGTGCAAAGTTCTGATTGGTTTTTGTTGACACCAAAATTACGTCCGTTCGTCCACATTTTGTTAGTGCATTTTTAGTTTTAGGGATGCACATACTTTCTATGAAGAATAACTTTTTGTCGAAAAGCCCATAATAAATAAGTTTCCCATTTGGGTGCAGACTTTGGTGATGACGCTGTATTAAAATCAGTCAAGGTTCCGCCGCCCTTGTTTGGTTTCATTACTGTAAGCACTAACTTAAACTCATATGCTTATCTAAATTGTCAATTTATTGTAACCCTTCCTACTGTACACGCGTGCGTAGCATGCTGGCTCATCTAGTAAGTTGTTAAAATGTGACATTTATGAGTGTGACAACTTGGTACAAGGCAACTGAATTTCTGTACTATTTGTTTTGAACCCTTAAATGTAAGGATTTTTTATTTTCATCTAATTTTTATCATCAAATATGGTACTCACTTGACGGAGTAGAATATGGGAAAAATAATGAAAAAAATCAAAATTAAACAAAAACTATATTTATTGTAAAATAAGTATTTGTTGCCAAATGCTACAAGATCCATTTATTATGTTATTGTAATACGTATATAATTATTTCACACCATAAATTTTTGAAACAATCATTATTTAAATTGAAACATAGTCCAACCCACATTTTTCACATTTGGTCCTGCGAACTTTGCATTTGTGATATTTGCATCTCATTTTAGTAGGTACAGGAATAGACCAATGTCCTAGTTAATCTTATCGAATATCTTGTGGTAATAAATGTTACTGGACATTTCTTATTCACGCTTACTTGCTCGAAATTGAAGTAGAAGGCCTCCCTTCTTTATAACTCAAGAATGGAATAAGATATGGACAGGCAGTTTTCACTAAATTTCAAAATATACTTTAAGTTAATGTTGACTTTGTTGCCATATGTAATTTTTTATTGAAATTGACGAAAAAAATTAAGTTTTTTATACCAAAATTGTGAGCTTATTTTAAATAGAACGCCCTATAATTCTTAACATTATTAAAATACCATTTCTTGTTCTTTCCAAAATGTACATTGTTGGCATTAACTAAAAGTGTTTTTATGGAATAATTTGCTTTCATGAAACCATGTCAACAACTTCCCAAATCTAAAGATCACATTCTAATAGCTTATAACGAATTCGTTTATAAAATAACCAAGCATTCACCACCGTTAAATCTATCAAGTAGTAGAAAGTTTTACGAGGATGTATTGATATCTAGTTAGCCTAGACCAGTTCCCTTGCATAAACAAAATATTGCGTTACCATAGCAACGAACAATAACTTATTAGAAGTGTCAGTGTAAAGTTTGACGTCAAAAAGTAAACCAGAGTCACGCAATAAATTAAATGAAAAAGATGTCCACCGAAATTGTGAAAATCAAAATTGGAGTATCGAGCCATCATCAAGTACCTGTATTTAAAAGGGTTAAGAGGTAAGCAGATTTACGAAGATATGCTTAATACCCTTGGTGATCAATGTCCTTCGTATGCGACCGTCAAAATTGGAATGCAAGCTTCAAAAGAGGTAAATTTTCCATTGAAGATGATGACCGATCGGGAAGGCCAGTTTCTGTGTCAGTCCCCGAAAATATCGATGCAGTTCATGACATGATTTTATCAGACCGTCGAATTGGGCTAAAACGGATATCTGAAGCACTGAATATTTCATACGAACGCGTTCATCATATGGTTCACGTCAATTTGGACATGAGAAAATTGCTGCAAAATGGATCCCCAAATGTTTGAATGTTGACCAAAAGCGTGCAAGGGTAGAAGCATCGCGTTCGATCTGTGCTCGATTTGAAAACGATGTAGACTTCTTAAACCGAATTGTTACTATGGATGAGACTTGGGTACATTTCTACGATCCAGAAACAAAGCAACAATCGATGGAATGGCGACACTCTGGTTCTCCAAGACCTAAGAAGTTTCGTGTCCAAAATCTGCTGGAAAAGTTCTTGCTTCAGTTTTTGGGATTGCCATGGAGTAATCATGATTGATTTTTGGATAAGGGTAGAACAATAACTGGAGATTACTATTCGACATTACTGACCACTCTACGGGAAAATATTAAAGAGAAAAGACGCGGAAAGCTATCCAAAGGTGTTTTGTTTTTGCAGGACAACGCCCCTGCACACAAATCTCATGTTGCCATGCAAAAATTCGTGATTTAGGGTTTGAATTACTAGAACACCCCTTATTCATCCGATTTGGCTCCGTCCGACTATCACCTCTTTCCTCAACTGAAAAAAGTTTAAAAGGTCGTACATTTTCTTCCAACAAGGAGGTAATAGAAGCTGTGGAGGTCTGGTTTGCAGAGCAAGAAGAAACATTTTTTTGAAAAATCTAGAGACGTTGCAGGTTCGCTGTAATAAATGTATCCAATTAAGAGGAGAATATGTTGAGTAATAAAATATTTTGACATTGAAATTTTGTTTGGTTCTATAGTAGGCTAAGAATTTTCAATATATCCTCGTACATACCACTTCCTACTTTTTCATCTTAATTTTGTAGCAAACTCCATCAAACTGTCTATTGTATCTTATTCCTCCTATGTGTCGGTTATATTGTTGTACTACATGTGGACAACTGGATGTCAATAGATCTTTTTGTTTTTGGTCGAATGTTTTAAGAAATGCTTGGGGATGGGTTCCTGCAAATGATGAAAGAAGAGTTACATATTTGTTATCTTTCCATACAAGTGAAGATATATCAATCCCGTCGATTGTTGCTACAAACTTTTACTTATGCCACGCGTTCATTTTTCTCGAAAGTGCTTCTGTAGGAAGCTTACAATTCGGCAACCTATTTCTTCGGATTGTACCCAAAGTGTGTATCCTTTGTTTAGCTAGATGAACCATCAGTGGCACTGAAGTGTAATAGTTATCGTGATAAACTCTATAGTTTTGATTTCTGGTATAATACTGACAATCTAAGAACAATGTTTAAAGTAGCACCAAGATCTGGCTCTTCTGCGGTGGACGCGTTTGATCATTCCTGTCCACTATAGATTTCAAAGTTATATGCAAAACCGGAAATATCCGAAAGAACAAACAATTTAAACCCCATTTATGTGGTTTCAATGGCATATACTGTTTATATAATGCCTTTAGTTGAGCACATTTGCTCATCAATAGATAAATGTTGCTCCAGCGACGCGGAATTGAATTTCTTCTTGAGATGATCCACAAATGGTCTAAGCTTGAATATTCTATCGTGTCCGGCTTCGTTTCGTGGTATAAACTTAGTATTATCATTCAAAATGAAGAAATTCAATGCAATTTTTCGAATTTATTCGTGGCATTTTTATTAGCGGAAATTCAAGTTCGTCAGTCCAATAGATCTAGTATTTGGCATATGTACTCAGTACATAGAGTGTCATTGACATGGTCGATGGTAGGTTAGACGTTTATGGAAAACGGGGGCATAGGAGTATCTGAAAATTTGGTTATTGCCATAACAGACATGATCTATCTGTCGAAAATATTGTTTTTGGCGGTATTGCTGCTTCTACTCAAAAGTAGTAACAACTTATTAATTTTCCAGTTTCAAACTCTTTGTATTTAACAGCGCCTAAATGAATATCTTATTTATTCTTATAGTTAGGCGGTTACCACGATTTTGACGTGACGTAAAAGGTCAAAACTATTTTTTCAGAACACCCTGTATTTCACTTTGAAATTCTGATCTCAAAACTTTGACATCTGTCAAGCACAGTGAATAATTGAGCAATTGTCAAATCACATGGCGTTCCATGACTAACTAATGCAAATTATGTGAAGACAACGTGATTTTAATCATTATTGCGATTATTTCAAAAGTTGACTATACCACTAACTATATCAACTTGAAGGCATTTTAATTGTCTATCAGAATTTCAGGTGATATACAGGGTGTTCCATTTGAAAAAAATAAAGTTTGATCTTTTTTGTATCTCACGTCAAAATCATTAATTTTAAACCGCCTGTAGCAACCAAATTTATTTAGGTAGCTGCTAAATACAAGGCTTTAGCAAAGTGCATCTAAAATTGTAGCTTATATGGGTTCAAATAGCAGCTAAATTTAAATTTTGGTAGGATCATATTTTGAAAAAAAGTAACCTAAAATAATTATAATCTCGAAAACCAGATGTAGATAGGTATAGGGAACTATTCAGAAAAATTATCAGTAAGAAATTGCGATTCTAAAATTGAATAATATATAAGGTGTTTCATTTAAAATTAACAAGTTGTTACAACTTTTGAGTAGAAGCGACAACACCGCCAAAATGAAAATATTTTAGAAATATAGATCGTATCTATTTATGGAAATAGCCAAATTTTCAGATTACTCCCATGCCCCGTTTTCCATAAACGTCTAACCTACCATCGACCATGAATGACCCTGTATAGATGAATTCTTATGTATTGTCTCATATCTTTTATACTGAAATTCAGCGGCCTATCTGGTTGAGTTTGAATACAATAAAGATTCGTTTGATCGACCATCGTATTTATCAATGAATCGGAAAAAAATATTTGAAAACTGGTTGGGAGTATCTAAAGATAGGAGTTTTTCATCTATTTCTGAATTACCCAGGAAAGGCATCTGGTCTTCATTCAATTGCAGATGTTTCTTTTTCCAAACTATGTTTTGATTTTTTTGTTGTTTTGGATCCTCTATTTTGTGCTGTATATTTCTATATTAGGTTCAGATGATTCTCAGACAGTTTCGACTGTATTTCTTCATTTGTTGCCTCCAAAGCATTATTCATCACTTCCTTATCTTCGTCAGGTTGGTACGTAGGGTCTTCAAAACTGTCATCGTCGAATAAATCGTCAACTTCATCTTCACTTTCCAGACCAGTAAAATTCTCCCAGAAAGTTTCTAACTCTTTTCGGTCAAGGGTCTTCTGTAATCTTTATCCATTCTTGAAATTGAAGAAAAACTATATTTGATTTATCAATAGTAATAATATTGAGAGATATTATAGAATTATATATATATGAACACTATCCTGAATGCACACTGTAGCCAAATGACTACAACGAAAACTTGACGAAATTTTGTGATACTCATAACATTACCTGTAATATTATAACAGATAATCGTAATCCTTACCTGAATATGTGTGTGTAGTAATTTTACTTTCGAAATATCTAACAAATAAAGGCTTTACAAGAGATGGAACACTCACGATCCGCACTGCACGAAAACGTTAAAAAAGTAAGGTTCCAAATTACAGATACTTTACATTTCGCACAGCGCTTAGAAATACAAGCAGTTAGTGTGTTGCCGCACGGCTACATTGAGTTGTTTCCTTATATTTCTATCACGTATAAATTTGAGGTGGAAATATTGGTGTGGTTGCCAAATGGCAGACGCGATGCATTTAAGGGTTAATTATCATATGTACTTTTGAAATAATTCAGATTTCTGTCAATTTCACCGGCTGGAAGTAAAATAGCAAACACAATGTTAGGGTCACCAAAAATTAATAATTGGATGGTAGTGTGGTATACGATCAAGCTGACACAATTTCAGAAGAATGTTGAAGTAGTTCCAACACAAAACGCACGCAACTTTTTGCGTGTGCAACTCCCCTAACCGTGTACCCAGACACTTCTTTACTGGCATCGTGATTTAGAGAACCAGTTGAACTGGCGTCCGTCTGGCTAAATAAAAATTCATTCTATATATATCGTTTCAGGTCAAGCAATCTCGATTCTGGAAAATTGTTGAAAAGCGTTATTACGTTTCTAGTTGTTAGCGCAACTTTATGTGCTTTTGTAATTATTCGAAACTTCCCTCTTGAAAAATTACGGACGATGCGCGCATATCTTTGAAATTCAGTGCTCCACTCTTGTTAATCAATTATTTATCGGTACTTACTTGGAATAATCAATCAAATACCAAATTTAAATTTACTTTTTTGTTATTTGTTTGTTCAGCATTTTTTCGTTAATCAATTTTATTCTGTTTCAAGTTTCGACATTGGTAATGTTTTTTTTGACGTCATAGCAACGCCCAGGTTCTAATGATAAAATAATTTATTCTATATTATCAATATTTTGATTGATAGAAAAGTTATTTCGGGTCTTTTATCCATTATTATCGAAAATGTTATTTTTCAGAAGAAAACAGCCTTAACATGGGATCTCGATTTAATTATATTCTGTTTAATTATATTTTATTTTTATAATCAAGGTATATAAAGTTTGTTGTATGTGACGTCTTTTAAGTTACATTTATTTATTTTATTTTTATTTGTTTTTTAAGTAATTAAACTCAAACAATAAACAATACATAAAGCAATTAGATTATATTATTTAATTAAAGTTACTTATATATTTTTTTAATATGGGCTTATTTGTATTTAAATGTTAGTTAGATTTAACTAGATTTTGAATACAATCTGTTAGAGCCAAGATGAGAATACATACTGACTCCAAAAAATTGCAACACCTAGAAGTTGTTGAATGATTTTAATGAAATTTTTTAGGAAACGTCTATTTTCATTAAACAAAGTGATGATTAAAATTTAAAAACAAAAGAAACAAAAGCTTTTAAAAAGTTTTTTTAGTAATGAGTTGCTCCGCCACTATTTGTAATGCACTATCTAGACTGCTTGGCATGCTATCAATCAAGTGATCTATAGCTGCTTCAGGTATATCATCCCAAGCTTTTTGAAACCAGCTGCTGAAGATCGTGTAAATTATCTGGAGAGTTGTAATTACCCAGTCGCCTACCAATCATATCCCATACATGTTGAATTGGCGACAAAATTAGGCGACCGAGCAGGCCATGGGAGGACGGCAATGTTAGATTCTTCCAAAACCGTGTTGTAGCCCTGCCGTATGAGGACGCGCATTATCCTGCTGGAAATGTGGGATTTTGCAGCCCCTGGAAGATATGGAAGGCCAACTGGTTGTAGCACATTAGCACTGGGGTTAAGCGTTGCCGTCAACAAAGAACCAAGGGTAGATCTGCTACTATACAGAGTTATTGCACCCCATAACTCCTTGAGAGAGGCCAAGGTGGCGTTCACAAAAATGTTGGATTTTTACGTTCTCCACGCATCCGTCTGACCCTACTTCGACCATCGTAGGCCCACAAGCAAAATGGGACTCATCACTAATCACACAATTTGATGCCATTCTTGCGCCCAATTACCCTCTTCGTTGCTCCCAAACTCAGTCTTGCGCAGACGGTGAAGGTGGTAAGAGGAAGACATAAAAATGGACGATAAACCTATGTAGATCTTATCCGGCGACAAACAGATGACATTGACATCTTAAGTCCTGTACCTCTCATCCAAACATTTGCAATTGATTTGAGTTGTTGAAAAATCTATCTCTTGTGGCCAAAACACTTAAGCGACGTTCTTCGCGATCTGCAGTCCTTCGAGGACGTCCAGATTCAATAAGCGACGATGTTGAACCCCTTCCTCAGACCATTTGGACCAACATCTCAATACCGATGAAACATTTCTGCTTACACGACAGAGCTACCTCTCTTAGCGAAAGTCCGGCCTCTTCATACTCAAAATACGGCCACGTTCAAAAATCACTTAATTAGACAAAATGTTGATGTTGACCTACTTGGCATTGTTTTCAAGTTCAGAATCAACTTGTCAAGAAACAACAACAATTTGCAAACTTGACAGTTACTAGTACTTCAAACTGATTGTTACTATGTGGTATGGAAACAACAGGCAAAAAACAAAACCTTCGGCTAGATTTTATTCAAATTTTAATCATCACTTTGTTTAATGAAAATAGACGTTTCCTGAGTATCTCATTAAAATTGTTCGACAACTTCTAGGTGTTCCAATTTTTCTGGAAGTCTCAAACATATTATTTATAAATGTTTAGAATTTTTTACAAAAATGTGATTTTTACTAATTTGACCATGAAGTACCGGTAAACGTAAACACACGATATTTTTTGCTTGTAGGTGATGGAGATCTTTTTTCAGATGGATGTCAATGCTAGAGGTCTTTTTAAATAAAAGTTGTCAACGTTTCGCTCTAGCAAACGAGGGTTTTCCAATAAGTTAGATTAAGTTTCTTGTATCCTAAGCAGGAGGATTGAAAAAATTCATTTCAATAGCCAATTTGTACAATAAGAGAAAAAATTACAGCGTAATTAGCTAATTGTAGATTAGAGATCAGAAATGATCAAAATTAAATATTGTAAGGATATTTAATTAATGATTAGCACTAATGCACACTAGTTTCTTTTTGCTTTAGTGCAGATTACAGGTTACGATAGAACGACGCGGCACTAGATGTCGCAACCATCTTAAGGATTGAGGGCGAAAACATTAACATCGAAAACTTGCATAACGTTTATACCATATAATTTGTTTACAAAATTTTGATATAGTAGGCTTTGAAATAGTTGTCAGAATATGTCGTCAAAATTTATTTTTATTTGAGTCAAATTGTGTTCACAATGGCAAAAGTAGTGGAAGTACATAGATTAATCATTAAAAAATTTGTTGAGAATCCACAATGGTCAGTCGTTCTCGCATTGCAAAGGAGGCAAAAGTCAAGGGGTACAAGGAAGACTTTACCATAACACGGAAACCAGGAAGTGGACGACTAGAGGGTTTTCATTCACCAAAAAGGTGCAAAAGGCAATATCTGCGATGGTTAAGAATCCGGCTGATATCGAACCGGAAATTAGCTGCAAAAGTCGACTTTTCGGAAAAGACAATTCGAAAAATAAAAAAAGAGCGGATTTAAGTCCTACAAAGTTCAAACAACTCCAGATCGTAATGCGGAGAAAAACATTGAAGCCAAGAAACGGAGCCAGAAAGTTGAGAGCAGATTTTTTTCCAAAAACGTCAATGTTATGTGATGGACGATGGAGACTTACGTCCTCGCCGATTTTCTCAACTACCTGGTCAGGAGTTTTATGTTTCCTGTGGACGAGGAAATGTTCTAAGAAGTTTGAGAACTAAAATAAAGTCCAAGTTTCACAAAATATCTCGTTTAGCAGGCGATTTGTAGCTGCGGTGAAAGAAGCCAATCTTTCATAACAAATGGAACAATTAACTGCGATATTTACACGAATCCCAATCAAGCGGTACTGGGCTTGGGTGTAAAAGAAGCTTGAAGCAGACAAAAAGGCTACAAAATCGATTGAAAGTTTTAGAAAAATGTGGACCGTAACGACCAAGAAAGTGTCGAGCACCACCATAAAAGCCATGATGGAGACCATTCCCGACAAGCTCAAAAATTTTATTACGATAAGTCTGAATTGATTTTTTTGTTTTTCTTAATTTTTATATAATAAATAACCTATCCAAAACTAAATTTTTTTGAAAATTTATTTAGCGGTTTAAAAGTTATGCAAGTTTTCAATGTTAATGTTTTTTCGCCCTCAGTCCTTATTGTAGTAGTTATACGTCGACAGCAGCAAATTGGCAACTCATACTCGCATTTTCTCACTCCTGAAGTGTTCCAAAGGACGAAACCGCTTTCAAGTGATTCACGGTGTTTGTTTGCAATTAAAAAATTCAATAAATTTGGGCTTAGGGTATCTACCAACACTGTTAAATAAAAAAAAAACTGGATAACCGTTTTGAGAAATTACCCTTAGAAGTTCAAAAATCATTTTCCGTTTTTGACGGGTAATAGTCGGTGTCTGCTGTTCGTGTTATTGCTACTAGTACAAGTCACAGCTCGTTACTTATAAAAGCTTAGGAAGGTTTTTCTGCACCTGTAGTTGATATTCACTTGAAAGAGGTTGACTCTATGAATACCGAATTAGAGGAAAATGTGGGCAATCACAGCCAATGGCTTTACTGTTCCGTTAAATATAAATTAGTTCAACTGTAGAACTTCAAGCAGCTTTTTGGGTACAAATAATGCAATTTTTAACTTTCTAGTACCACTACTCATAAGCTATATTATAATGATTAGAATACGAAAACGTACAAATTTAATAAATCTAAAACAATGGAAAACATCTACAATCCCTTGTGAGTTTACAGCAGGCGATTGAAGATTGTTTTTAAACCAATGCTTAGTTAGTAATAATAATCAAAGAACCGACTTTTGTAACGCTTATGCATCTGCCGACTAAGTTGCTTTAGTGCAGTTTACTTTTCGGATGTGAAGCGATATCACGAGGCGCTACTAAATATCGCAACTATCTATTGCATTCAGTGATATTCAGATTCAGATATTCACTCTACTAAAAGAAACAAAACCTGTTCAACTCTACCAACTAGTCTTGTCTTCTCCATCTTTAGAAAAGAAAGAAACTGAAGTGGTCTTTTGATTATATCAACATTATCTATAAATCCCCGGAAAGTATAGAATTGAAGTATAAGAAGTATGCATTAAATTAACAACTTATTACAAAATGCCTTGCAACTTCAGTTCGTGCTTTGCGTTCCAGCATCCCATTGTGTGTTACCTATGTTATATAATTTTAGTACTGACTTGCAACCTACAGGGGTACTTACAATTCATTGATAAATCTAATGACATGACTTAAATTTTTAATGAATGAAAGACTATTATTAATTAATTACATTAATCAAGTTCTAAATTGAAATTAGCTGAATCTAGTTGTTGGATTAAAGCTACTTTATTTGAACGCACATCATTAATTCTAAAGTTTTTGTGAAAATTTTCTTATGGTAATCCACTTTGTATTGTATGTATTCGTGAATGTTAATTATAATTAGAAACACTCAGAGCAAACCAATAAATAGATTTTCTAATTGTATTTATAAGTTATACATTTTTCGAAATTAAGAGTGACAATTCTTGCCCATGTCTAGTTAGTTCCGTTCACACCTTCCAAACATTCTTGTAAAAGTCCTAAGCGATGTGGGGAAATAAGGAACCGATCTTCGAAATAAAAGATAAGTTGTATTGCAAATGGAATCCATCCGTTACAGCATTTGATTGGTTTAGAAAGTTATTATGTATATATTTGAAGGAAAATGTATACGTTTTAGTGGGTGTTACTGGTGCTATGGAACTAAATCCAAAATTTTTCAGCCGAACTTGGACAACTTAGGGTTTACCCAAATTTCAATCAATTCAAGCTGTTGCGCACACGAAACAATAATGCTAATATAATTCATTGTTACTTTCTAGATGATCTATTTTTCGATCGGATAAGCATTTTTATGAGCTATTAAGAAGGTATACAGGGTTATTCTCGGTGGGGAGTTCCAATTGATCTAAAATATTACAGGAAACCCAAGTACTTGGTTGTCATTTTTGTGCTAGTAATGTTATCATTTTAATGCACTTTACTATTTTGTCAATCAAGTGATTATTCTTATACTTACATACACGTTGAGATGAAAGTAAGCAAGTAAATATCTTTAAAACGAAAACGGACGATATCTTTGAAATTTTGCAGGTAAAAGCAATGAGGCAACATGCATCTGATGTACGCATTTTTGTTAATAATGTACTCCGGTTTAACCAGAAGCACCTCTCAAATTTTTTAATATAAATGGGACACCCTGTATATTTTTTAAGGGTTCGAAAGAGCTTTTATTATTTCAAATGTGTACATACTGGGTTTAGTAGAAATAAAGTAAGAACGAGAAATAACTCATTTTTAGTTGTAGAATAACTAAATTATAACTATAGACTAATGAGAACAATAATTAAATGTTAAAGATGCTCGTCATTTTCCTGACAATACCAGCTTATTAACAAATTGTTGAGTCACTCTTTCAATACTTCTCCATGTATTAGTTTACACTCATCAATAATTCTTTGTCTCGTTATACTCTCTACGTCCAATCCAATCCATTGGTTTGGAAAATTCACATCCAGAAAATTCCTATACGATCTATCATAGTGGGGATGTGCTCCATCTTATTGAAACCAAACATGCTGTGGCTGCCCACCTTAGAATTGTACCTTATACGGATGATACTTTTCAATTTTCAGTATCTTTCTTACGACGTTATACCATGGTTTAGTGTCAAACGTGTGGTAAAAGTTTTAGGTAATTCTTCTAAATGAATTGCAGTGTTTTATCTAATACTTTCGTTTGTTGCGGTCCGCAGTCTTTCAGGTTTTGGCTAATTTTTGACAATTCCAGTTACATTAAAATGTTATGTTTTAGTAAGGTTGTCCCTGATATGGGATTTTCTGGGAGGCAAATAAGATAGTAATAGTGATACAAACAACATGAATCTAAATGTTTTTACTCTAATGCATATCGTCCTCCTAACTATTCAGTCTTCTGTATGGTTTGTCGCAGTTATCCTATATGTCGTTCCTTGCCTTAGTCTTCATTTCTATATGTAAACGCCACTCCTCGAGTATGTTATTAATGGTTTTGTACTTGAGTCGTGGTCTACCTCAATATTGTTTTTAGCAGTCCTCATCCTCTTAGTATGTGGCGTATGGTTTTCATTTTGAGTTTTCTTACATGTTCCCAAATTTTCCTTGTTTCCCTGATTGTCCTTAGAACTTCTTATCTGTTTTTCTTTCTCTCTCATATGTAGCCTCATGTAGTCTTGTAAAACCCCACATCTCGAAGGATATTTATTTTCCTTTGGCCTGTTTTTTACCCACTTCCACGCTTTTGCAACCCGTACAGTGTAACCTGCTCCATACTAAACCTTCTGATCACAATTGTATTCTGTTGTGGATTGTTAGGCCGCTTTATACAGGGGGTTCACCGGGAACCGCCGCGATTGTTCTATGGGAAAACTGGTATACGTAGGACTAAAATACTTTAAAGATGGCAGAACTTCCGGTTTTACCCGGAAGTATGTATCAACTTGCTTATTTTAATGGAACACTCTATACGGCAGGCTAAACGAAAACGAAATGCCGCCATGTCGGGTTCGTAAAGATTTTAAACAGAAAACGCTCGGACACGTCAATTTAGATTGCCAGGGGGAAACATTTTCAGAGTATAATACCTATAATACCATCCCTATCTGTCATCCCTTAGCCAGGGTGGAACTAACCTCAAAAATTTTTAATGGAATAGTGGGTCGAGTTATACCTTGTTTGAAAGGTCTTTCGATTCTCTTTACGGCTATACCTAGTTTAAAAGATTTTACTAGCGGTTCTCAAACTATTGACTATTTTAACATTTGACAGTTTTTTGGAAAATAAATCGCAATTCTTTGTCTATTAATTTATTAACAATCATACAATAAACACTAGTTCAACAAATGCTGAAAATGGCCACCATGTCGATACATGTAAATTCGGCATACCCATGGCGTCACCTGATCTTCACCTCTACATTTTTTTCTATGGGGTCACCTAAAGAGTAAAATCTATGCTACCCAACCAGCTTCAATAGAAGAATTGCGCGAAAGGATTACATTAGAATGCCAACAGATAACTCCTGATATGCTACGAAATGTGCGACGTCGATTTGAACAAAATCTGTATTACAGTGTGTTTGTTCCACCATATGATGGGCCTTTTATATGAGTATTTTTCGAGTGGACTATTAAACTCCATTTAATAATTCGTGCCAACGTTTCGGTCAAAAGACGTCTTACCTTATCAAGGCAAAAAGAGATTGTTGCAGTTACAATAATAAAAAGTATTTTTTCTCAATTGAATCCAGGTTTTTTTATATTATTATAAAATGTAAATAAATTTATATTTTATTGAAATTTTACGTTTGTTACGTTTTATGTTCGTTTGTCTGCATTAAGTGTTGTCCATATTTAGTACTCTTAATTAATTTATTTACATTTTATAATAATATAAAAAAAACCTGGATTCAAATGAGAAAAAATAACTTTTACTATTAAAACTCCAACAATCTCTTCTTTTGCTTGATAAAGGTCAGACGTCTTTGACCGAAACGTTGGCACGAATTAGTACATGGAGTTTAATAGTCTACTCCAAAATACTCCCTATAAAACGCCCATCATATGGTGGAATACAAACATACTGTAATCAATTAAGACAGGAGATTTCATTTACAAAATCTATATTATTGCATGGGGGTTAACGGTGGCCATTTTCAGCATTTGTTGGATTAGTGTTTATGTATGATTGTTAATAAATTAATAGTTTGACAAAGAATTGCGATTTATTTTCCAAAAACTGTAAAGTGTTAAAATAGTCAATAGTTTGAGAACTCGCTGAAGTAAAATTCTTAAACTAGGTATAGCCGTAAAGAGAATCAAAAGACGTTTCAAACAAGGTATAACTCGATCCACTATTCCATTTAAAAATTTTTGAGGTTAGTTCCACCCTGGCCATGGATGACAGATAGGGGTGGTATTATACTTGAAAATGTTTCCCCTGGCAATCTAAATTGACGTGTCCAAGCGTTTTCTGTTTAAAATCTTTATGAACCCGACATGGCCGTCGTTTCGTTTTCGTTGACCCACCCTGTATATTACTACGTCTAATTCTAGGCATATTTCATGTACAATGTCACATACCTCACCTCAATCGTTTCGGACTTATTTAATGTTTTTATGTCAAAATTGGCGTTTGCAGACCAAAAATAATTTGAATTATTAACTATTCAAAAACATTTTTACTTGGTTTGTGTATTTTTTATTTTAAGCTGGGTCCGTTTGAACAGTATTTGTGCAAAATTGTCAAAAAAATTATAAAGTTTGTTTGAAAAATTGGTATGGTTTAGGCGGACCGGCATGTTTGAATTGAATTCTTGGCCACCAGCGCAGCCAACTAATAATTAATTAGCGTAAAAAGCATCTAACGGGTATTTGAGTTTGAAAACTGTTTATTTGCCGGTATGTCAACAAATACCGATTTTCGAATAATCAATGTTATACAAACTTACCCTTATTTTGGACCACGAATGAGATAAAAAATAAAAATCGGTATGTTCCGTTTGAAAAATTGACTTTTGACGGTTTTCAGAACTATATTTTGATACCAATTTTCAAGCACTCTTTATAATTTTTTTTGACAATTTTACACAAATACTGTTCAAACGGACCCAGCTTAACATAAAAAAATACACAAAACAAGTAAAAATGTTTTTGAATAGTTGAAATTAAAATTAGTTTTTGAGCCTGCAAACGCCAATTTTGACATAAAACATTAAATAAGTCAGAAACGATTGAGGTAAGGTATGTGACATTTTACACGAAATACGCCTAGAATTAGACGTAGAATCTAAAATGTAGTAATATATAGGATGTTCGCCAAAAATAAGGAAGTTGATACATACTTCCGGTAAAACCAGAAGTTCTGCCATCTTTAAAATATTTTGGTCGAATGACTTTGGTATGTTTGTAAATTTTCAGAATTTTCCTACGTACATTTTTCTATAAACAATCGCGGCGGTTCCCCGTGAACCACCCTGTATAAGTAGCTGTTTTCTTGTCATAGAACCCTCTTTTAGCTATGCTTAACCTATTCTTTATTTTTCTTTGCTCATCTAAACGTCTTTTTTAATAAATAGAATGCATCTTGCTTTTGTTTTGGATGTATTTAGCTGTATGTTGTAGTTGTTTTGGAAAACATTGTCCAGATCTTGCTTCAACTTACTTTTGATTTCGGGTATTTCTTCTCTTATCGTTGGTCTGGGATTTATTAAACTCATTTATCGCTTGTTGTATATACAGCGTGGAAGGAAAGTAACTGATAAAATTCAGTAATTCCGTTGTCTTTAATTTTTTGGAAAAAGTCTCGAAGGGATATAACGATTTTAATTCCAGATGTTGTTATGTAATTTGTTTGTGAAGTATTGACGTCATCGACACTTACTTTAAATTGCAACCTCCATTTTTTGTTGATTTTGAAAATATCGAAACACATTTTAAAAATTATTATATTGAAACTAATAAAGTTAGCAAAATTCATCAAGTTATCTCTGTGATTCATTTTGCCGTGGATTTAAGTCCTTTTCTGCATCTTTGAATGTACAATTATTTTCCTTTATTCAGCATCTTCTCTATCATTAGTCTTAGGGTCAGGATGGCTTCCTTTGTGTCTGTATTTTTCTGAAGCCAAATTGGTCATCGGTAAGATTTCCTTCTATTATTTTTCAATTCTTCTTTGAATTATTATTACTAATATTTTTATGGCATGTGATAATGTACTTATGGTCTATGTTCTTGACATTTAAGGGTTAATGCCTTTTAAGGAATAGTTATATTTTGGTCGTTGTAAACTGTTGAGAATTTGTCAAAATTTTTTTTAACATTTTGTTTAACGACTCCTTATCCAGTTTTTTGATAATTTCTCAGGGTATATTATCTATGCCTGAAGTTTTGTTGTTCTGGTACTGCACTGCTTTGTCGAACTCTGTGTCGTCTTATGTATTTTGCGAACTTAGCTGCACCGTTTGACCATGTCGTCTTGTTTATATAAATTTCTTACACCGCTTAGCTAAGGCTTTGTCATATGTATCTTTCTATTCTTATCTTGTATGCCTTGACTTTTTACTTTATTTCTCTTGAATATATTTTTGACCTGTCTATATGCTTTATCAAGTTTACCATCCATTGTTTCTGCTGTATGTTTTACCAGTTGTCTTTTATACATTTTTCCTTGGCTTTTGCATTTTCGTTGTATCTTATTTATTAGTTCCTTATACTTCCTTCTCCCTTGTTCAGTGTTAGAGTTTTTATATTTTCTGCGTTCTTCTAGCAATTTTATTACGGGATTTGTCATCCATTTCTTTTGTAGTGTATTTTCTTTACCCCTAACACGTTTTTGGTACGTTTATTATGATTTGTTCCATTTTCTTCTAACGAATTTTGATGTTATCACTTGGGTAATGGGTTTGCACATGCAATTTATTTCTTTTAATGTTCTTTATATGGTCTTGAGTGTTGTTTTGTAGTTTAGGTTTTCTAATTTCCACATGGGGTGTTTTCTTTACTTTTCTGTTTCTTTAGAGTAATTCTGGATTTCACTACGACGATATTATGGTCGATCTAGGCCAGGGTAGCTTCCTGCGTCTTTTATTTGATGGTTGAATCTCTGTCTGACCATAATATAGTCGATTTGATAGCCCTTGGTATCTCCTAGCGCTTTCCAGGTATATCTCTCCTTCTTTTGTGGTGTTGGAATAGTGTGTTTATAATTATCAATTTATTTTTACACAGAATTCAATTAGGCGGTGTTTTTCTCGTTTTTTTTTTCAGATTTATTGCAGTAAACCGTAGTTCGAAATAAAATTTTTTCAAAATCAGCAAACTATACAGGAGTCAAATTTAAATAAAAGTTGGGATTATTTTCGGTTAAACTGGAAGTGTATTATTAATAAAATTGTAAATCAGATTCATTTTCATTGTACTTATCTGCAAAGTTTCAAAAATATCGTCCGTTTCGATTTAAAGATATTTACTGATTAAAAGATCTTGTACATTATTACGTATTACGATGAAGCTACTTGAGTGTTCCATCAATATAAGGTTTTACCAAAGTATGCATACTATCGTTCAGTGGCGAAATTTGTTTTATTCAAAAATGAACATGCGTCAAAATCCACATTTTCAAATGGCGTATCAGCTGATTTGTGTTATTTATGTGTTTGTAGTATTAATTTAACATTATTAATTGACATTGATTAGTTGTTTTAAGTGTTAAGTGTAGATTAGCATTTATTAATTTATTCATTTGATAACATTACAATTCATTTAATTTCAGAAGTATTTTCAGTTTTATCACAAGTATACACACTAATATGCTTAACTGAGTTTCGGGGTGTACCCAAGCAATTAAAGGTTGCTTATTATCACAAAAATGGCATAAATCAATTTTAAAATTAATTTCATTTCCAAATGATGAAGCAGGATAATTTAGATAACAGATGGTTTAAATATTATCCTCTAATTTTGCTGTTTTGAAGCAGTTGTAAAGTCTGGGTTAATAGTTGCAATAGGCCTGAGTTTTGTAATAGGTATTTCAAGAATCATATGTTCATGAACGATTTAAATAATTTCGATGCTTTTCGATCAGTCGTGTTTAAGTGTAAGTATGGAAATTATTTACTTTAGTAATAAACAGGCGTATTACTAGGTGGTAGGTATTTATACTTTACGTCATCCAACACAGACATTATAACCCACATATTTTATCTTTTAAGAGCTAGATATATATTCACTAATGTTTAGATGTTAAGAAATCAAATATACGGCAACCAACATTACACCAATGCACTTACTGTAGTATTTATAAATATAGTTTTTGCATTTAAATACAGTTTTCATCAGATCACTATAACGCTTTTACATTTTAATAATTTTGTGAAAGACTATTCCTTCGCGATAATTTATGACGGTTCAAATTTTTTCAATGTACATTTTCAAAATGGCGTCAAGGTCAACTAATAACATAAAGTGTCACCGAAAAGCTTCGTTACTGGTCGTTAGTATCTATACTGTGGTTTTACTACACCACACTGAGGGACCGTTTCTATCCCCTGAAACCTTGTACGTTTATTTTTAATATATTTCATTTTTTATGTTGTTTTCGTGAATTAAGTGATGGTTTTCATACATGATGAACCATAATAGCTACATATTTAAAAATTTCTGAAATGGCTGTTAAATGGTTCATCCTGTTTATTACGTTAATGAAACTTCAAAATAAACGTTCGGTTCAAGCAACTTAATAGTGTACAGGGTGATCAATTTAATCCACGAAATATTCAAATGGTATTAATATTAAAATAAACCAATATACAATATTGAAAAAAATCATGACAAAATATAGTTTCAATGTTTCAATGTTTATTAAAAATTAAGATTCAGGGTTCCAAATCGTTTTACCGATAGAAATGGTCATGTCTAGCCATGTGAAGTAGCAAAACCCTTTATTTTTGGTACACTACTGTGACGCTACTACACATCATAGATAATGTTAACGTCGCCTCAATCACATAAACAATATTTGAATGACCTGATGTAAACTTTGTGCACCGTAACAATTTCCACTTTTAAACTTGTTGGTACCGTTTCGGATTTACAGTCTGCTTTGGTAAGATTTTTAGTAAGGCCTTATGAACCCTGTTCTTTCAAATATTCTCTTTTAGGAAACTCGCAATTTACTCATTTACATGTAGTACTTATTGAGTATACTGATCTGTCAACTTCATTTATATACTTAATTTACACTACAAATTTTCATTTATTTACAGAATTCTGATGTTGAAAGATGTATTATTTCCGTATTTTAAGAATATAAGTTTGTTACTGAGGCGTAAACGTAAACAACGTAGATTGTTTTTAAGCATGATAAAATCGTACTTATACATTATTCAACAATGCTTATATTTTGTTGATTTATTAATTCCAAAATTATTAAAACCTTTATAATAAAAATTCAAACTTTGTGCAGTCGAAAGTCTTCATTAACGCTTTATGTTATAATGTAGTCTTATAAAATAATAACTTGAAAGTGTTCTAGATCTATAATAATAACCTAATTACATTGTAAAACAAAACAAAAGATTTACTTTTATAACAACATAAAAACAATAGGTAAACAAACTCAAAAATTCGTTAGCAGTCATTACAATCAGCAAGTCTAGTATTATATCCAATAATTAGTGTTTTCTTCGCTTAGTAATCATACTAATGAGTTCGTTCTCGTCGATGTCTCGTTAATATATTTTATCATCGTAAAATTACTTAAAATCCGGTATAAACAAGCGATTGAATAATCTTAATGTGTGAATGTGTGACAGGGTCAATACATACTACGAATGTCTGATGATGTGACTCTTAATTGATGTTTAAGAAAATTGTGTTAAGTGATTCTCATTTAACTAAATGAATATTTTTAATAGAACTGGGCTTTTGTAACTGAAATTTTCTACAAGTTGTTTTACCGAACATTTTTTGATTGATTGATTTTACATTTTTCTTCGAATGAAAATTTGACCGAAATTCCTTCAACAATTCAGGGTTAGAGCGCTTCGTATGGAAAAGTGACGCTTTATACAGGGTGTGTCTCGACGATAGCATGATAGACCATTATTAAGATAAAAAATTATTTTATGCGTTAGCAACGAAAATTTGAATTACTGAAAAATTAATATTTCGTGAAATATAGGGGAAAGAAGAAAACTTGTACAAATTTAAGAGATGGGGTTGGACTATGTTTTCAGTACGGGACATTTTGAAATATATTACTAGGGAGGTTCTGAGGCGGTAGTTAAGTTAGTAAAATTGTCAAAGAATCATTTTTTAAATGCAACTATGTTTTTATATTCTCATTCGATGCATAATTTAATACTATCATCTGCTTATCCTATACCTGTACTGAATATTTTGGTGTTCTGTGTTTCCTACCTTTCTTGGAGATGATGTAATAAATTAATAGTGCGCTGTTTTAGCCAACTGATTGAAGGTATCATACGACAGGCAGTAATACAGATTGCAAAGCATACTATTAATTTACTACATCATCTCTAGAAAAGTAGAAAAAGCAGATAACACGAAAATCATTCAGTTTAGGTATAGTAAACATGATATATCAGCGGATAGGTAATTAAATCTGAATTGAGTGAGGATATAAAAAATTCACTTACAATTTTAAAAACGGCTCCTTGACAATTTTAATTTTCTTAACTACCGTTACTCCCGACCCTTAGAAATAAATTTCAAAAATGTCGAATACTGAAAACATAGTCCAATACCATGTCTAACCGTTGTACAAATTTCGCTTATTTGCCTTTTATGTTTAATGAAATATTAATTAATTTTATTATTTTTTCTTAATAATGTTAAGAAATAGGTACGCCAAACCCGGTAGTAGAAGACGTAAAATTTTACGCGGAAATCGCAAATAAAATAAAATTGGGGCATTGTGTTTAAAATAACAAAGTGGTATAAACCGGTATAACCGGAAGTGACACCGCCATGTAAATATTTTCAGCAAGTAGACCATGTCCATTTGTATAAAGTTACAAGTTTTTCGTTCTCATTATTCGTCTAACATGCTATCGTCGAGACACACCCTGTATATACTTACCGTCTATATGATAGAATTTTCATTCATCTTTGGATAAAAAAAGAAATGAGAATGTTCATGCTTATAGAAGACTTTGTAGTAGTCACTTTAACTAACTAACTGTCAGGCTGACGACACTCCATCTCAACACCAATCCTTCCTAACCTGAAATCATCAGATTTAGATCTATAACTTTTCCTTTTCTTTAATTTTACATTATTCTTCTTGCCATTACTGCCTTCTGTCTTTTTGAAATTTGACAAGTAGAAACTACGCCATTAATAAAAATGGAACGATACACGCTTCAACAACGCATTGAAATTATTAAAATTCACTATAAAAATGGTGAAAATTTGGCAGAGACGGTTCGTAAAACTAAAATATTTTTTGGTCGTCGTGAAGCACCTTGTCGGACCGCAATACAGAAATTGGTGGAAAAATTCAAGCTGTTAGGACAAGTTAGTGATGTGAAGAATAAAACCCGTGCACGTCGCTCAAGAACAACTGAGAATATTGCTGCTGCTCCCAAAGTGTTGAAGAAAACCAGGGTTTGTCCATTCCTCGTCGTTCTTTAGAATTGGGCATTCCACCGTATTTTGCATAAACACTTGGGTCTTAAGGCTTATAAAGTTCAGTTAACACAAGAACTCAAGCCGGCCGATCATCAACAACGTCGTGTCTTTGCTGATTGGGTCCTTGAAATGCATGAAAATGATCCGGAATTCCATCGAAAAATTATCTGACTGATGAGCCCCATTTCCACCTCGGTGGCTACGTCAACAAGCAAAATTGTCGCATCTGGGGCTCGGAAAACCCAATAGTTATTGTTGAAAAGCCTCTCCATCCTCAACGTGTGACTGTTTGGTGCGGTTTATGGTCCGGCGAGGACCTTGGACCTTACTTTTTCGAAAATGAGGCTGGAGCAACAGTTACGGTGAATGGGGTGCGCTATCGGGAGATGATTAATGATTTTTATAGCCGGAATTGGATGGTATTGATTTGGACAACTTTCAACAAGACGGCGCTACGTGCCACACAAGCAACAAAACCATTGATCTTTTTACTTGAGGTTATCGAGGACATAGGGCAGCCACTTTGCGATTTTGTTATGTAAAATTTCAAGAAAAAGATATGGTCCTGTAAGGATGGTCGTGGTGGTCATTTGACTGATGTTATTTTCCATTATTAACAGCTACCTTCCTCTTTATAATTCTTTGAATTTCAAAATAACACCTCTTATTGGAAAACCCTTTATTTCGTGTACCTACCTCTTTTTATAGCTACTTAAGGTTTATATGACACTTTGATCAAGTATACAGAGATATCACTTCAAAGGGTTTAAACCATCTCCTAGCACAATAAGTATAGTTTCCTTGGTCCCCTCTACATTCCTTTCATGATGAATAAAGAGAGAATGTATTACCATTCAGTTCCCTTGATGTGCAGTATAGGCATGTTTAGAACGTTAAAAACAACCAAAATCAGTCTGGATATCCACAACGTCGGTAACCTCCATTGGAATAATTTTCGCAGTCCACACTGCTTTTGCCATCTTACTATTTTTGTTGTGGCTGCAATAAAAGACTCAATTAAACAAACACAAACATAACCTACAGCTCCAAATTCTCACATACTTTTTATCCCCACCACCAAGTGATACGTCTACTCGGCTTGAAAGGTTTTCGATTACATCTTTATAAAGTGTGTACATTTATTTTGTAATTGTTCGATTATGGGCTTTCAGACTACTTGTCCGAAAAAGTGTAATCAAATCAGACTTTGAAGAAGCGTATCCAAAAAGTTTTAAAAATCATCAGAAATATCTACAAAATTCAATGACGAACAGCTCGAAGAGATAAAGCTGCATTTCATTTTCAACTGTTTGATCTAGAATTGAGATTCAATAGGCAGTGTTTTCTAAGCATTTTATGGAATTTCATGAAGTTCTTTTATTCCAGCATTTTTCAGCAAAATATAGTTTTTACAGTACTACTTCTTGATTTGTTGTTGAAATTTTCCAGTAAGTTTCGCATTTTTCGAAAAATATAAATCCTTTTGAACATTCCTAATGTTTTGTTAATGACAATCGGTCAACCGTATAATAAAAGCAATCCATAAATGTAATTAATCAAAAGCAGAATTGGAGAGTATTGATTTTTGAGTTTGGGCGGTAGTTTGCTTCTATATTACGGTATTTCACATCCTCCTTTTCGTTAAAAACAACAATACAATCTTCTTATTCACGTACCCTTCTTCTGTCAAAAACTCTGGTATATTTGAGCCTTAGTTACCTTAGGACAAACCGTTTTATGAATAATTAGTGCCACTACGATTCTATTCTGTAGGTACTTACACAATAATTAGTTTCTTATCCTTTCATTTTTGTTATAGAATTGAAGGTGTGTCGATACTACATCTCGTGCAAGATGATCACGACAATATGGGTACTATATTGCACAAAGACTCCGTTTTACTTTACATGTAAATATTTTCCACAGCCGAGATACAAGAGGTTCTCCCAAAAGGATTATGAGAAATGTAATTATTGTATCTTTTGTTTCATGAAAAATTAGCCAACTATTGCGGGAACCGCAGCTTACCTATCTCCACCATAAGCGACGAAACCCCATAAAACTAACGAAAATGGGACACCCTGTACTTGTATCTGTTGACATCAAGAACTTCATAAATAAATAAATATGAACTGATAACGTGACGTAACGTCATTACCACCTTATACGGTGCCAACATGTGTTCCAGCTAATCAGATCATGGCGTGACATCAACCTTTACTAGGTTTTAAACATTTGCTTTAAATTATTATCTTCGTAATTGATTTTTTATATTAGGATTTTCCCCGAGATTGATTTGCGCCTTAAAACCAAAACAGGATGAGCGCGAAATTCAAATCGACGTATAAAATTCAAACGTGAATATTCCTGAACCTAACTTTTCCCGTGCAAAGAACATCATTTGTCGCGATTCTTTGTTTTTATAGCAGCAAACAGCGAACAACACCAGTTGTAGCTAATTTTTGTGGTATTTTAAACAAGTGATATTGATATTGAGCAGTGATTTTGAAAATTGTTAGTTTAGGATGCCAGAAGAACACTATTTTAAAAAACAACGTCCTAAAATTCAAACGAGATGATGATCGACGTTCGACCGAAAAATAATTACCGTTTCAAAATTACTAACTAATCCGTTTCTCAATAAATACGACATTATACCGTTCGTACACAACCCGTTACCATTCTATACAAAACTTTGCGAAACTAAACCCATTAAATAAAAATCTTAACACGCGAATAAACAATTTCGTTGTACTAACATGATTCTATTACCGGAAACCCATTATTCTCCAAAATATATTCAAAAAAATTTTCCTAAGGTCAAGGCTATGGGTTCGTTTCAAAACACCGTGTATTTTAAGCGAGAATCTAAATAAAGTAAACTCGAATTATTATAAAATTTAAGAATTTTGCGTCTATTAAAAAGTTTGGTTTATTTTTCGATGTAATTTTAGACAACAGAGCGTTACAGTTTGTTTATACCAATACATAAATATTTATGACAGCACAAGATTTTGTTAAAAAAAATTAGTTTTCGATGTCGATCGCCGATGCGTTTTGATTAATCGCCTTTGAAACAGTGAGCTTTAATTTCGAACAACAACTACACTGAGCTGTAATCGGATAAATTCAATTTAAAAATTTACTTTACACCATACTTGCCACGATAATGTACAGAATAAGGGCGCATTTTTTTATTGGTGATGATATTGATGGCGCCATCTATACCTCAGTGAAACAAAACACATATTAGGTGGTGTATGTCAAAATGGTTAAACAGTCAAGCCTACTTAAAATCAGGAGAAATATTTTTGTTCTTTATTTATTTTTGATGATGATCGTCGGCCAAAAATATTATACTAATTTCGTGTGTAACATGATTTTACGGCGCTCCAGCTAATGACAAAGCCGTCGCGCCGTAAAACACTGATTTTCATCACTCAAAAGCGGCCAGAAATGCATATGGTATTATCAACCGAAAATGTTTTGGCATATAGTAATATTTGAAAATTTAAGTTTCAACAAATTTGACCATATGTCGGCCCAAAATCCATATATTAAAATACATGTTTTTTTTTTCAATGTTATATGTATGAAATCCTTCAAAATAAGACGTAAAAGAGTACTGCAAGGTATTATTTACGTATTCCAACATAAGGATTGTACTGATTTCATGCGTATAATGTAATATTGCCAACGTTTAGTAACTTTTTTGCCGGCCGAGGCCAAGAAGAGGGGTGTTTCTGACCACTTTTGAGTGATGCAAAATCAGTGATTATGGACGGAGGACCGAAATAGTTATTTGTATCACTAGGACAGAAACTATTTTTGCGAATCAAATAACTATTAAAAAACGTCACAGCCAACTATGATTTCCATTTAAGAAAATGCAACTTTATGTTACATCTTTTGAACTAAGCATGTCATGGATTTGATGTTGGCATAATAGTAATGTACGAAATAAATACAGGTTAGGTTTTACAACTGGTGGCATGAAGTGCCACCAATTGTAATCTTAATCCAATAATACTGGACCAGGGAGTTCAATGGTACCTTTCATTTTTGAATAAGACCCCCGTGACCCCCAAGGGTCACAAAATATCAACCCGTGAAAACATGATATTTGGACGTTTCATGAACTGGAGATCATTTTTGAGTCTGACAAATTTTTTTGAGGTAGGGTCGCTTAAGTTACTTGGCCTTGTTGGTCTTGCCCTTTCTGCAAAAATGATATAACTCATTTAAAATCCATTAACTGCTGTTTTCAAAATGGAAATATTTTTGTATTTCATATGTTATTAATGGACGTTTTGACATTTCCTTTACTTACAAATATTGAATGAGAAATTGGTGGTATATTTTGAACGTAATCCTTTTTTTTAATCAGTTGCTTGCAAAAGCATTTTTGAAAAAATGTGCTGATTTTATTACTCTCAAACTTTCTTAATTTTTGTCTCTGATGGTCTTTAATAAACAACATATAGCGAAATGAACTTCTTTCCAGTCGGGGGTCTACGAAACCTGTCTACTTTTTATTTTATCAAAAATTAAAAAAAAATATGAGAATCATATCATCTATCAACCTATCATTGTGAATTATTACTTATTTGAGGTACACACTGTTTGTTTACAGTTGCATGAAACGTGATCAGATCGAAGGCCGCCATGATTTCTGATACTGACGTTTTCTATTAGTTAGGAGAATCATTTCATTCGTTTTGGTGGTTCGTTGATTTGAATATCGAACAAAAAATGTTAAAAAGCATTTAAGTAACCATTTCAGCACAATTCTCAACTCCTGATAGATGTATTATATTTTCTGCTCGTATGTTCTAGTTGCCCATTTCTCCAGCTGTTTAATTGATTCTCATCTTCAACGTTAAAAGTAAGGAGATAGGGGATAGAATTTAATTGATTCAATTAATTTTACACTGTACTCAGCAAAAATAACACGTGATGACGTGAAAGTCTGCATTAAAACGTGCTATAAATATATCGTAAAAATGACAGGAGAGTATTTTGGTTGGTTTCGTCAAATAGAAAAGAACCGTTCAATAAGTTCTAAAAGAACCGATTTGGTTATTTTTAACTTTACTTTTTATAAAATCTATCTTATACGAGGTGTGTGAGAAAAGTAATGAGACTGGCAACACTGCGGGAGATCTGGCAACGTTGTGTCTACCGGCCTATGCTAAATCGGTTTGTTTATCCCTTCCACTTCTTCAGTTCGAGTTACAACTCCGTACAGTTAAATCATTAGTTTTGACAGCGCCATTAGTAAAGTTGTGTTTTTTATTGTGCGTTACAGAAATGGAGCATCAGAATTTAGAGCAACGTTGTGCAATAAAGTTTTGTGTTAAACTTGGTGAATCCGCGAGTGTGACTTTTGAAAAGTTGAAACAAGCCTATGGGGAACAGTGCTTATCGAGAGCACAAGTTTTCCGCTGGCACAAATCATTTTTGGAAGGCCGAGAACGCGTTGAAGATGAATCTCGCTCAGGGAGACCTTCGACTTCAAAAACTGACGAAAACATTGATCGTGTGAGGGCTCTTGTGAGATTAGACCGTCGTTTAACAGTAAGGATGATCAGTGAACAGTTAAATTTAAACACTTTTACCGTGCATCAAATTTTGACAGATGATTTGAATATGCGAAAGATTTGTACCAAAATGGTGCCGAAAAATCTCACAACTGAACAGAAGGACATTCGAAAAACGTGTGCGTTGATCTTCTTGAGAGGATTGCCAATTACCAAGAATTCTTCAATTGTGTGATCACTGGTGATGAATCCTGGATATTTGAGTACGATCCTGAAACAAAGCGGCAAAGCGAAGAATGGCACACTTCGTCATCTCCTCGGCTGAAGAAATGTCGAATGAGCAAATCAAAGATCAAGACCATGCTGATTTGTTTTTTTGACAGCAAGGGTATCGTGCACAAACAATTTGTTCCACCAGGACAAACTGTCAACCAAGTGTTTTATAAAAGTGTCCTTGAAAAGTTGAGGCAAAGAGTGATCCGTGTGAGACCAGACATTGCACACAAGTGGATGCTTCATCATGAAAATGCTCCGTGTCACACGGCCATTTCCATCCGGGAATTTTTTACCTCAAAACGCATTACTGTTGTTCCTCAACCCCCATATTAACCTGATTTGAGTTCTTGTGACTTTTTCCTTTTCCCGAAATTGAAACATGTCCTAAAAGGACGTCATTTTGGAACTCTGGAGAACATTCAAAAGACTGTGACCGACCAGTTCAATACCAATTCAAGACTTCCAGCGCTGCTACCAAGAGTGGGCGATTCTCACCGATGTATAGCTGCCCAAGGGAACTACTTTGAAGGTGATAACATTGTTATTTGAAAATAATAAAAACTTTGTTTAGTATGAAATCAGTCTCATTACTTTTCTCACACACACATCGTATACTAAATCCAAAATTTATATGTTTTGTTTATTTGTTAGGTCCTTTATAGACATGGCTCCTGTGGGTCCTAGGTCAAAAGTAACTATGTAATTTCAATTGGTATTGATTTGCGGAGGTGGCTGGTAGGACTCGGTGAGGGGAAGTTAGGCTCATGTAGTGAAAACATTTTTTTACATAAGCTATATTTCTATATATAATTGGAATCAGTATTGAATTGGCGGGGAGAATGGGAGTTTTATGAAGGTGCCCACCATGGGGGCTTGGGCTCATATAGTGGAAATTTTTACCGCCACGGAGCTTTCAACTAGTCTATATACTAAAAATTCAAAATTTGTGTGTTTGTTTCTTAGGTCATTTATAGACTCAACCCCTGTAGGTCCCTAGGCCGAAGTGGAATTTTTACATTAAGTTACGAGTACAAGTCTATCACCCGTCCGACAGGACGTGCTTTCGACTAGTCTACAATAAAATCAAATAACCTCGTCACAATCAGAACGAAAATTACTAAAAAAAACGTTAATAATATATTCATATGTAATTCAAGTTTTAAACTGAAGAAAAATTAACTGAGAAACAAATACATGTTTTCACCAATCGATTTTTTTCTCAAATACGATAGATTGCGAAAACCACTTATCTATACTTAAACTGTATTCCATGCAATTGGAGAACTAGGAACATTCTGTATAGTACAAAAATAACGTTTTGTTAGAAAAGAATGTGTTTTCCCGTTTTGAACCACTTTAGGCGTCAATTAGTTTGGCTTGAATATTTGATGATACCAATACCAAAGAGTACCAGCTCGTATGTTTTAGGTGTCACAAAAACGAAGTCAGTTTTCCTGTCATTTCCTGTAGTAATTTTATGTTTTATTAGTTTGCGATACGCATTTAAAGTGCTAGATAATTTTGAAGAGAAATGGGTCGGCCAGAGCTGTCTTGTAGATTTGTAGTTGATAAGACAAATTGTTTTATTATTTTTTGTGTTATATTTAGACGCTACTCGGGATTCGGCCGACAAATAGGATGGGCTTCATTTGGAGGTCACATTTTGGTTGCAAAACTACTATTATACAGGGTGTATCATATATAATTGGAAATTTTCAATGGCAGAAACCGAGCTCAAAATATTAAGATTTATACTGCAATTGTGTACTTACAAATCGTAAAATGGGAAGATCGTATTTTATGATCCGATCATAACAGAAATGTTACAGATCGGTATTAATTGCAATTCGGTAGCTCTGTCAAATTTTAAGGTCTGTCTGTAAAGGTTTACGAGAAACCATGAATACTTACAAAATATCTACAGCTTACAACACAATTTTTACCCTACGATCTTTACGATCGCTACGATTTGTACACAGAATTGTGGAGGCTTAACCTAAATCACTTAGATATAAAGTGGCTCCTTTCAGAGGTCCATGAAGTTGGCAGCGTCTACGAAAGCACTCACACTTGATGAGAAGCACTAACAAAAATGTTATAGTCAGTCGTTACTGCTATGGTTAATCTTTGTTAGTGCTTCTAAGTGATTCATACAACAAGTCAACTCTCCAATAGATTCAAAGTCTTTGGACTTTTATAACCTTGACAATGCCGCAGTGTAATTGTCAATTTGACATTAGCAAAAGTTACCTGCAACTTTTATAGCCACAATTTTTCAATTAGAATTTTTTAATCAATTATCGCGGTCTCCATTAATATTTAAAGTTGTCAATTTGACAGTTTATTCAAATTAATATTTATATGTATCCAAAATAAATAGTTTGACATGTTCTAGTTTTCTTATTCATTAAATTGTCCTGCCGAATTACACTCGAGGTTTGTATTTTAGAGAGTAAATTGGTGTTGTTTTAATTCTAATCTCTTTTCTTTAGCAATTTTACTCAAAAACTGTCAATTATTAAAAACGCGAACCGAATGGCACATGATAGTGTTAATTTTCTACCGATACCGTAAAATTGCTAGATAACAGATTTTTTTCCCAAATCGTCACTAAAAAGTAGATGTAATCAGCTGTTTTCATTTTTACGACAATGTTTGCGTCGCGCAAGCCTCTGATTCTAAAATTTACATTCATTTTACATCTCTACCGGCAAAAATGTCAACTTAAAAATCGTCCTATAAGGTAATGAATCACGTTAGTGCCGATTTTACTTACTTTACTACCGATTTTTTTTACTTTAGTGACTATTTTTACTAAAGCACGGGAAATCTTGGATCCAGAATAAATCTTTTTTCTTCTATTTCTATTGTAATTGGAATTTCGGTTACCTACTAAAAAATCTTTAATATCTTGTAAGTTTTAGAAACGTTGCTGTGGACACGTATGTTGTTTAATTTCTGGTTTTTTTATTTTGAGCAAAATAATGTGATACAAGCAATGATTGAAGTAACCACAGTTCAGTGTTTTAAGTAGATACTTCATTATCCAAAGTTCGGAAATAACAATTGTACGATTTGTACGATACAAATAAAACAGAATAGTCTGAGGACTGTTAGACAAGTTTGAGTCGATATTTGAGACAGCATAAAGTGTGTGCAACAATTCCATAGCAATATTTAAATACGAAATCTGGCTGAAGAGTTAGCGGGTAAATCCAGAAATTTTTAGAATTGCAAATTTTTGCAATAAATGTTTTTGAGATATTCTGAAATTTTGATTTTGTATTTAATGAAATAAAAAATTAAAAAATTAGATAATTTTGCTAGACGGCTTCAAAATATAATTTGGTAAATTTTGGAAATACGTATTTGAGGTAAACTAAAATATTCAAACGTAAATAGTGATTCTTTAAAAATCCTTGGGGGATGACTTGTTTCATGAGCTACTAACAAAGCCCTAACAATCGCCTATAAAGCTTTCATTATTGTTTCTAATGATTTTTTAAACACTTAGGGAGATGATTTTTATGTGAAGCACTAAGAAGCAACTAACGGTTGCCTATAAAATTTTTGTTAGTGCTTTTAATAAAGCGTGAAGTTGGCAAGCCCTTTAAAATTAGATTTTTGTTGCAAACGCTTTCTTTTATGAAGCACTAACGATCGACTATAAAATTGTTGTTAGTGCTTTAAAATTAGATTTTTTAAAGCGCGTGGGGGAGACAATTTTTTTTGTGAGGCACTAAGAAGCACTAACGGCAGACTATAAAATTTTCGTTAGTGCTTTTATAGGCGTGCCAACTTCACGGAACTTCCTTTCAGAGATACAGTGTTTTATTTGAAAATTTAAAAACTATTTGAACTTAGTACTTAAAAAATAATTTGAAGTAATCTTGGATACTAAACACCCTACTAAATTATGTTAAATAAAGGTTTCTGGCTACTGCCAGAGGCGTACGACAGGGAAAGTGACTTTGTTGACTCCTCCCAAAAATCTACATCACTGAGGAATTGCTGTTTACCACAATTTTTTCGATTCTCATTATTTTAAAATAAGATACTTTTTCCTTATGTAATGATAAAGTCATTATTTTTCAAGATATTTAAGGGGTCAAACATGAAAAAACAGTTATTTCGATTTCATGTGTATTAATTATGTCGCCTATTTTGTTCCACAGGACTGCATCAAATGAAACGTCAATGAAGTATTAAGAACAAAAACATAAGGTGATTTATTGAAACCATTGAAACGAATAAGTAGAAGCATTCAACGATTAAAACAAAAGTGGTAGTCAAAAAGAACCATAATTCTGCCCTTGACGTACGCCTAAGGCAGTAAGCCACTAAATACTTCAGGTAGCGGTGTTCAAAACCTACACACTTCCCTGCCAAGTATGATAAGGATACGCGAAATAGGTAGAACACCCAGTACTTTCTAAATTTTGAAATAAAACACCGTGTAACTCAGTAAGTGGTCACATTTTTATCAAATATATATACTAAGTGACATAGAAAGAAGAACACCCAGTAATAATGAATTTATTTGAACAATTTTTGGTATACTAGTGTATACGAATTAGATTAGTAAACGATCACAATTTGATAAAAATTAAACTGTTAACTTCTTCAAAAAACTTAATAATGTGTTGCTCCACCACGATGTCTTGTGCACTCATTAACACGTCTGGCCATACTTCTAATGAGGTCTTGAGGTATCTCATCCCATGCTATCTGTAACTGATGCTGCAAAGCCGCTAGAGTTTGTGCAGGGTGAGGTAAATTGAGTAATCTTCTTTCCATAATATCCCAGACGTGCTCGATGGGCGAAAGATCGGGAGATCTTGGTGGCCAAGGCAACAAAGCAATTTGATTGGCCTCAAAATGAGCCAAAGAAACCCTAGCAACATGAGGTCGTGCGTTGTCTTGTTGGAATGTGCTGTTGGGGATGGTCTGAACATAAGGTACAATATGGGGTCTACGACCTCCTGGATGTAGCGCGCAGCGGTCATGTTACCTCTAATGAAGACCAAAGGTGACCTACTTCCAATAGCAATAGCTCCCCATACCATAACTCCAACTGTGTGGTGCACATGCCTATTCACAGAAAATTGGGGATCTTGTCTTTCACCGCGCCGTCTTCTCACACTTGCACGACCGTCATGCATACCCAAACAGAATCTGGATTCATCACTAAAGACAATTGAATTCCATTCTTGGTCCCAATTTGCCCGTTCTCTACACCACGCTAGACGATAACGTCGATGCTCTGGTTCTTATCCGTCTATAAACGGTTCGCATCCCAATCGGTCTTCCATGTTCTTCAAACCACTGGTCCGCAATCGCCCGTGTAGAAGAGAAGCGGTCCCGTAAATCCAATAGTCTAAGACGGCGATCTTCGCGTTCTGTGGTTCTTCGACGACGTCCTGACCTCTCGCTCTTCGTGTACGGCCCTCTTGGTTCCATGCCCGAACACAGACTGCCACAGTGTTTAAACTCCGTTGCGTTCTAGCGGCTATATCTCTCATAGACAAACCAGCCTCACGCAATCCCACAATTCTACCCCTATCAAACTCGCTTAATTGCCGAAAATTATGGCGTCTTCGCACTGGAGGCATTGTGATTGAATTAAAGAAGCTCTTTGAAATGCAATTTAAATCGCTTAAATGACAACTGTACTTACAAATGCTTAATTCATTGTTTTAGGGCTACTTAATCGTAAGTGTTTTTGAATGAGGTTAACAAAACAACCGCTAGGGCAATATGGCTGAAAAACTGATCGTTTTTATCTTAATATAAACAAATATATTCCAAAAAAAAATTTACAAAATATTCATTATTACTGGGTGTTCTTCTTTCTATGTCACTTAGTATAATTTGGTTTCAATCTTAATATTTTGAGCTCAGAATTCTACAGTCAAAATATTTCCAATTATTTATGATACACCATGCACACAATGATTGTCGATGACACTTCGTGTAAAATTAATTTAAAATTTGAAACAATTAAACATTCATGTATGTGATTGGAAACATTCCTTGAACCTATTCTGTCAGGGCACTAATGAACTACATTCTCTATAACAACAAAGTTCGCCGTTTGCATTAAAAACAACCGTAAAAATTGTATTCTGTTTTTTGATCGATTGGCAAAGTTCATGTCGCATCGTGTCTATTATTTCCGCTCGGTGACCTATCAAAGTTCTATAGACGTCAACAACCGAAATCGGGTTTTAAAAAGACCCTGAATCAGGACACAAACCCAACAATTTTACAACCAGAAAGATTTCGTCAATAAACATTCAGAAATGCTTTTTCTTTTAAATATCTATTCAATTCAAAAATATTCACGTAAATAAACAAGTTTTTTTAATTAAATCATTTGCAGACTCGCTATCAACTTAATAATGCTCGACACAATTCAGATATACAATCGAAATCGCTACGTCACGCTCTTAATCAATCAAACAACAACAAATTCACAGATAAGCATTTTAAAACTGAGAACGTAAATAAACAAATCGAGGCGCAAATGTTTTTACAAAAATTTGAAATTTCCAAGAATTTGTAAAACGAAACGTCGTCAAGACTACAAAGTTCAGTAAACACCTCCATAAATACGTAAATGAGTTTTGTAGTTATCGAAACCAATACTTTATTATTGATTTATAATCTAATCTTCAAGTATAGAGTAAGTGCTACGCGTGTTTACTTAATAGACTGCATGACGCTCGTGTAATTCTCGCGTGTTCGAACAAAGGATAAATAAAAAAAATGCGCAATTTAAACTCGCAACAAGTAAAAGTCGTTATAGGACGTTAGTAATAATACTTGCTCAAAGTAGAAGAATAGACGCAATTTATTGTAAACGTGTTGGTGCTAATAATCATTAATTAAAATAAAAAAATTAAAACTGCCGCGTAAATTTTACGTAATATTTAAAAAGCGTTTTAAAGTGAGTTATTATAAAATACTGGTAAGTTTTCGTTTTTAATTACACGATAGGTATATTAATAGGATAAAATGCTTCCTGCTTCCCAAAAAAGGGCCAGCGAAGTTAATAAGCGTATAAACCATCTTTAAAATTGTTTTTTGCATCGTTTAAAAGTTCAACGACTCTCTCGCTGGAAATACATAAATCCGTTTATGTTGCTGAAATTTTTCCTCATCTGCGTGGGTGGTTAAGGTTAAAATTTGCATTTTTTTCTAATTCGATCGATCGTGTCGGCGTTTGCAAGATATTTCACAATATTTCAAATAAGGGCCCCAATAATATTATTACTCATTAAGAGGTCGATCAATGTTTAATTTTAGAAACCATTTTATTGGCATTTATATGATTTAAATTTATTTAGAAAAAGCGCACGTGCGTTTCTACGTGCGAAATGTTTGCGATCAGTGTTTAAATTCAGAAGCTTGACTTTTATGTGTACGAGCATAGAAAACTAAAGTACGAGGCTTCCGGTTATTGCAATAAAGACGTAAGGTTGTTCTTGATCAAAAGTGTCGATTACAAATCTGATTAAAAATCTTAGTTATAAACTGCTTTGAGTCTAAAAATGTCTTAAAAACAAAAGAACTGGGTATTCTCTTCAATGTGTAGTGGTAGCACATAAAAATTTCGTTCGAATACGCAATACATTTTCTAAATGTTTAAATACTACGTAGTAACGTTGTAGTACTTGTCACACAATAAATGTTTAACATTAATGTGACACATCTTATAAAATTAGTACCAAAATACCGTCACCACCCTTCGAATTATTGAATACAGCTTTTGCTACCTGTGTGAAGTTAGCCCCGTACGTTACAAATTTTGTTGTTTTATTGATTGTGCTGCGTAAAAATATCAGTTCAAATCGATTTAGTAAAAGCAGTTCATATTTCTAATTAGAGCTCACAGAAAGAAAATATATAGGTGTGGATCTTGCATCAGAATTTAGTTCATAATTTTGTAGCGGATTCTAAATTCATAAGTACTGGATCTTGTATTTTCTATTTGTAAAATGGAAACACGTATTGAATATTTTTTAATGGTTCGCGTTGTAGCACAAATTAATATTGACGTCTCAAAAACAATTTGGATTTGTTTTGTCTAATGTGCGGGAGTAGGGTAATTTGTTTTTATTTTATCAGTTACCGTTTTTGTGGCACAATGCGACACAAACAAAATCTAATATAGCACGATTAAATAAAACTAAAAATGTGGGGCTGAAGTACAAAAACTTTGTTTTTTAATGTATTTAAAAGCACCTCAGACTAAATATAAGTACCTATAGACAAGTGACGCACTTTGTTTTGAAGTCGCCATAATAGAAGGAAAGGTGCAGGGACGGAGCTATAACTGCACGTGACACGTGGAAAACAACAAAAACTACATCAATTCAGCATATGAAAAGGTTAAATTCATGCTCCGACCTGTCACTGTCACCTAAAATACTTGTGAACTGTCACTGTTAACCTCATGGAAATACATGGCATATCATATATCTTCCACTTACAAAATTTCCACTCGTCGCGTTATATTTTAGTATCGTCCTTCAAAGGGAATATGGCGTTTTTTTCTAGGTACTTATATTTAGTCTGAGTATTTTATACGAAGTGACTAGAGGGTTAAAAACCAAATTGGTTATAACGTAAATTGGACTTACTCAAATGTTTTGAAATTAGGTCAAAGGAATGAAACACTAAACTGCAGCGTCTATTTTAACAAACGGGAAAACGCCAAAAACTGCACCAAAAAACTGTACTCGGACTTTTGTTTCAATAGCTAACCTATCATCATCAACGAACCGATACTAAAAATAAAAACAATAGAAAGCTTATATATACAATATGCGTGTCACGCATCGTTACACTTCATTAATTCTTATATAAGCTTGAATAATTCCGAAAATCCTAATGGACTGTTATCATCATAATTCATAAACAAATTTCTGTTTTTAAAAATTTACTACACTTTCACAAGAATCAAGTTCGTTTTTATTATCTACCCTCTTAATTAATTCAATGTCGCCTACTCTATGGCCATTTTCAAGCATATGCATGTCAACACTGGACCTATCTGTGCGATGATATTTGACATGAGCTAAATGCTCTTTAAAACGAGTTTTAATAGGTCTCTTGGTTTGCCCTATATATACTTGATTACAGTCTTTACAATTAATTTTATATATTCCCGATTTATCACACATTTCTATTGGGTCTTTCGGATTGCCTTAAAGATTTTGCAAGTTGTAACTACTAGAGGTTACTGTTTTATAATCAAATTTTGAAAATATTTTTGAAGACCTTTTGTGTATGTAGGATAATTTGGTAATTTGACATATTTCTTATCTATTTTGCTATTACTAGTTCCTAACGTTGTAATGTTTGTAATGTTTAACTTATGTTTATGTTTTCTAATTTTGTTTGTGAGAATGGATTCCTGTAAACCATTGTATGATGCAATCTGCTTAATATTTCGCAGTTCTTTATCAAAGTTTTGTTTTGATAATGATGCAAGTTTATGTTGAATACTATGGTTGGAATCATTTGTTATAAACCTCATAGTGTTAGTGCCTTTACGATAAATATCTATATTTAGTTTGTTGCCATTTTTTTCGAATTTCATAAAAAATTAGAAAATAATATATTTCACTTGGAATTAAAAAAATATAATTGTTTCGTCCAGGATCTACGGCCCATTTTTACAATTAATTATTATCAAGTTAATTTTTCGTGGGTAGCTTCATTTTGATGAGACGCCCAACTTTTCTCTTACAAAAATTCTCCAATGTGGTAGCTAACAGGGGTAGAAGGGATATTGTGACGATTCTTAACAATTTATTACTAACTGTTTTTTTTTTGTTAAATCTCTAGATAATTACCTAAATTATTAGAAAAAATATTTGTCCTACAAAATGTATGGTTTGATCAACATGTATCGATAACGACATCATTAAAATGATTGCTAACCAGCTGATTTTTTTTGTTGCTTGGTTAAGGTTTACATAATTTAACAGCCACATTATCGTACTAATTGCGTGAGATGATATTGAGAACCCTCAAACTAAAAAACTCGAAGTCCTGTATGGTTGCAAGACTACTTAAGTATGGCTTTTTCTAAAGTTGAAGAGTGGGAGAAATTATGGTCTGGAGTTGATGTTTTCAGTAAACATGTCATTGATGATCCAACAATAGAAGTCACGGGTTTTGATCAAAACAGAAAAATTTGGTCAAAAATAAATCGCATAAGAACAGGTCATTATAGGGTGCGGTTTCCAATTCAAATTGTGACTGTGGAAACGAACCAGAGATCGTTGCACATATTGTGGAGGATTGTCAATTAACAAAGTTCAAGGGAGGGTTTGTAAACATTCATAATTTAACGGACTAAGCTGTTGTATTACGGCTTACTAATCTGAAGTTAAACAATATTTTGTACTACTATTTTGTTCGTCATTGTCGTGACTGGCGCTTGGACCGGTCCATTATATGTCGTCATGCAATGGCTGTGCTGTTATATTTTATGTTCTTATTTACCTTCTATAATGTTAACAAACTTAATTAATATTATTACATATGAATACTAAGGGGGGTAAGGGTTGGTATGTTTAGGTTTTAGTGGTTTTCCTAAACTTTGAAGCAAATGCTTTGCCAAGACGAACCGATCCACAATTGCACAAGGTTTCGTCACCACACCATATAGGTTTATACTGATCTTCTGGGGCACCATACATATTACTTACATCACAATACAATATTTAAAATGTACCATTGATTAAATCAATCTGGAAAGTATATTAATGCTTTTAAATTATTAGTGACCGTAACGAATAAATAAATAGATTAGTGACAATGTAAAATTGTCGTTAAAATAATTTGTTTAAACAAATTAACCGAAAATGTAAGTATGCATTAACGATTGTTTTTAGGTCATTCTACCTTTATATTTTAAGGAAAAAAAATGTTATTTAAATAATTTGTCAATTTTTTTAAATAATAGTGTGGTTTGATTATACAGACTTTGAAAAAAATATGATCAAAATTTTTTACACAGCAGAATTTTTTGAATTTTTGTAATATGATTTTTATTTTAAAAACATGCAACAAATAGATTCAATACGGGTATGTGTTTCTTTTATTTAGATTATTAACATAACTTTAACATCATATTATCATCAGTATACTATATATTTCATACACAGCGGCGCGTCTGCTCGGCATTCTCACCTGTTTTTTACCTCACCTTTCTAGGCGATATTATAAATACAGGTAACATTGACTATGTTCTCACTATATGTAACCCCTACTAAAAATATTCATTTACGTGTTCACGAATTTTCAAGCCTAAAATAAATATTTGCATTTTATTAAAATAGATGCGTTTTGCATAAAAATAAAGCACAATTTAAATTTAATAATATAGATTTGTAAAACAAAACAATAATTCAAAAATATAGACTTTGAAGTACTTATGTTTCATTGAATTTTTATAGACATATGTCAAATATTATTGAAATAATACGTATTTTAAACTTAAAAATTAAGTTTAAACGGAGTGTTAAAAAAATTTTAAATTGAAAGGTTGATGTTTTTTCCTCGTTGTAAACGAGACCGATTTGGTTTTAATAAGATGAAAATAATATTGATATTGAAAGATTTATATTTAAATTCGAACTTTACCCGCAAATTTTTATTATAATCGGTTTAAGAAATGTCGGTCGGCGCCGGTCAGTTACAAAAGTCCCGTTAAGGGATGGCATTTTTGTCGAGGGTTGCGAACGAGGTTTTTCGGCATCTTAGTTCGGACTTTAAGAGTGTGAACAGTGACGTTTTTTACTCACATATTTTAGATCGGTATAAAATTAATTTACTTTAAAAGCTTGACATCATAATGCGTAATGTGCTTAAACTTTTGTTTTAGCCAAATGTAATAATTTGCTTTTTTTTTTTTCTTCTAATTATAATTTTTTGAGACCTCGTGTTCGTTGTATAATCTAGATGAGAAAGCGATCTAACGTAGCGTCCCCGCATTCTTTCTCTGATTAAGCAATTTCAATGATGCGTGTTTTTGATTGTAACTTATGTTCAAAAATATTATATGAGGAGAAAATCACAGTTTTCACATGATTTTATCATCGAGTAATTAATACACTATACTTTTTCCACGACCAGTATGTAGTATCTGAGTTTTATCAAAATTTAATTTAAGATTTAACTGTCATCTTGGATTTTTATCATGAAAAATTCAAATTTTTTTCTGCTTTCAATGATGTGTCACAATATTGATTTAAGATATGAAATTGCTACGTATTTGGAAATTTATTGTATTACATCAAGTAGACCATGAAAATAAATCTTAACAAATAACTAAACATAATCAATATTGGCAATAAACTGTATATTATTGTCCATTTAACCAAAATTGCATCTCCATTAATAACAAAGATAGCCATGTAATCCTACTCAGTTCGGGACACCCTGTATACCGTTACTAGTAACGAAATGATTTTCTGCAGACGTTTAGATATGACAAATTTTCTCTAGTGGTTTATGACTACGAAATGTTAAGTTTTCATAGTTGTCGTGGAAAATCATTATCGCGGCCTCGTGCTTTTGGATTCAATCTTTATTTTAAGTGCGAGAGAAACCAAATACTAGTATTGTTTTTTAATTAATAATATTATTATAATATTTGTGTTACTACTTATTCCAATTTGTTCTATGTTATGTATATTTCACGTTGTGCATATTTTAACCACATGTGTTTTTGTATTTCGGAAACCGATATCTAGTAGACGCTCTCTTTGTTTGGGGTTCTATAGAATTACAAAAATGTAAGATACTTGGTTTTGATCTTTTAATTTAAGATACATTTTAAAAGCGCTCCACAGTGATCGATTTCCCACTTTTAAGGGGACATTGTCTTCAGCCACTATGTATTTGTTCTAAATAC
Source organism: Abscondita cerata (assembly GCA_030710515.1). NCBI lineage: Eukaryota > Metazoa > Arthropoda > Insecta > Coleoptera > Lampyridae > Abscondita > Abscondita cerata. The sequence goes on from JALBCR010003025.1 coordinate 48,979, forward strand.
TTATAACTATTTTTTGATATTTATTTGTAGACCAATTACACAAAAAAAATTGTATACAGGGTGTTGCAAATAATATCCTTTATATCCTTATCTAGAAAATTACAAAGAGAAATGAAAATAAATTTTTATTGCTCTCCAAACTTCTTTATCGTATAATACTGAGTGTTTGTTCTATTTCCTCCATGTATTTTATTACATTTTCGAAATTAACAGTAGGTATTTTACATTTTCTTTTTATCTCTTGTAATTTCCCAGATAAGGGAATATGTATGAACGTAGTGGTATATTCAATTAATTTTATTTTCATCAAATATTTTTTAATGCAAATTAAACTTAATTTTAAAATTAAACTATAATTTTTTAATAACAAATTAAAAGTCTGATTCTATTTCACTTTCCGAATTTTCACTTGTTGAGAAATTTTGTGGATCTTCAGGTGATGGTGTCAAGAACATCGAGCAGACTTAGTACTTCTTCTGGAAGGGAAGTGAGTTTTCTTTTCGGTAAAGGCCTTAACGCAGAGATAACCATGTCTGATGAATAAAGAGAGCATGAAGAAGGTCTTCAATGTTTTTTTTCTGCTAGTTTTGCGAGTATGGTGTTCGCGAAAAAGCGACACTCTTTGTGCCTTGCTTCTAAAGCTTCTTCACTTAGTTGCCCTATTGGAAGGAAAGAGTATCCATTACATCAGCTCCATGAACTAGAACTTTGTGTACACTGGCTGGCATGTTGTACCACCCATATAACTTTATAAAGAGCTTAACCGTTTCAAGAGCATACGTTCTAAATTTGTTTGTGTCTATTTTAAAACCACAGGATATGGCTTGCAAAATGTATGAAAATCGGATAATTAGAGTCTTATCCACTTTTGTTATTTCAGCTGCTTTAGTAGGATCTTTAAAAAAACCTTCTGGCAGTGTTACGATCGTTGGTGTTACCACTACCTTGTTTCACTGTGTCTATTAGTAGCCCAGTTTCTTGACGAAATTTACAAATGATTTCTTCTTTCCTTTTCTTACAAGCAGCTTTATTCTCAGCTCCTTTAATCTGCCATGTTTTTATATCTAAACGGTAAGCAATGTGAAGTATATACTCAACAAATCTAATGTGTGCGTGTAATGTAGAATGCCCATAATGAAATGTACTAAAGTTACATGGTTGTTTCAAAACTTTTTCTAAGTTATTTATGTCTTTGGGTTTTATTTTGCATATATAACAGCTCTGAGTAGATGGATTTCCTGCAAGCGCATTGGCTACTTTTCCATCTAACATTGTTTTTAATAAAACGTGATGAACATCAGCACGTCTTCCTCGGAAGAAAATAATAGTCGCTGAAAATGCCGCAATCTATTTTTCCATTAAATCGTCTCTTTAATAAACTGTAATTTGACTGGAACGCAAAATCTTGTTGAAGATGCACGTCGGTTAATCCACACAATTTCTTCCGTTTTTAATGCCATTTTCAACGGAACAATGGAAGTTAAAAATAAGTCAGAATCCGCAGCATCACAACGTTCCTGAAACCTCTGCTTGTATATAGAATGATTAGAAGTTCCATCTAAACTCCATTTATATTTCATTTCAAAAACTGCAGTCTGATTTTCATCAAACACTCGTGATAACAATTCATCTTGAATAATAGCTAGACGACTAACAATATGATTAAGCAAACTTTGTAACTTAACTTCTCCTGAAGTTTCTGTTACATCTATATCTTCCGGATAGCATGCTTTTTTTGCCTTAAGAACTTCATCGTACGAAGGATATAAGTGACAGTTTTTGTTCTTGGCTGCCTTTCTAAGCTTTGTATATTGAGATCTAGTAAGTTTGGAGTCAACAATCAGAGCCAAAGCTTCTTCAGGACTATGTTTTTCGGATTCATTCTGAAAAATTCTATTTTTATTATTTTTGGGATCGTGGACTTGATTCGACAGCCTTTTTTATTGCGTGAGCAACATTTCGCTTGCCTTTTTTTATTAAGCTCAATCGAGTTGCAAAAGCAAGTTCTTCAGGACTATGACCCGCTACCAATTCCTTCGTTCGCCTTCTTTTTGACCTACCAGACAATTCGTTAAATTTTTTTACAGCTCGCGATGCTGTAGGTGTTGTAGGATCATTTATACTTTGCTTTGAAGCAGGTCGATATATTTCTTGTTTTAACCAAGCTTCGTTCCTCTTTAAAAAGTCTTTTTTATTTTTTCCCACTTGTTTTCCAACGAATAACAAGTTTGTTAGAAAAAAAAGAAATTTTGTTGACAACTTCTTCGTCGGACCAATATGGGATATTAGATTTAACATAATCAACCATCACTTGGCGTGCAATGACAGTATTTGCCCGGGACAGCAAAGTTTTATCCCGTAAGAGCTCGAAAAGTTGCAATCTTGTTACGCTATGCGGTGGGCCTAAGAACAAAAAAAATATAAATAAATATCTTCCGAGCATCCACGACCCCAAAACTAGATTTTTTTAGAAAACTATACAGTCAATAAGCATAATAAATTAATATTCAGACCGAAACAAAGGGTACTTTTTTTGCTACTCCACTAGATTTGAAAATTTTAAAATTAAAGGTTTTTTTCTCTGTGACTTAAATTACTTATCTTATAATTATAGCGAAGTTAATACGGGTGTTATAACTTAAATTGTCTTACCTGAGAGACCAGCAGACATGATTAAGTATCAACAACAACAACTACTACTTGTTGTCACTCGCAAAACACGACGTTTGACAGTGCCACGGCAAAAGTTACTGACCAGGATTTCTAATTGCAGTCAGTATCTGTCTTATTATCCCTGTCTTTTGTTCAAGAACTACGTCTGATAAAATAAAATGGGCCAGAATGCAATGTTGCCTAACTGCATATTACATTATAATATATTTCGGGACCGTTTAATTTTTCCATAAATGGCCCCGTAATTAGCTAATTTCTATCACTGTGCGCTCTGTTAATTAAATATGATTTAGAATGAAGCAATACCAGTGTGTGAAAGATTAATATTTTTCTGTTCCGTGAGAGACGAAGGTCAGGGGGGATGGCTCGTAGTCACATTTATTTCTATTTACTTTAATATCTTTAGGTATCTTATTGTGTATATGTGAGAATTGCAAAACTTAACATTGATTAAATGGATTGCATTATGGCCATCTCAAAATTGACGCGATCTCGAAAAACTGAATAGGCAGGTAGGTGTTTTCGCGACTGGTGAAACTCGCCTGTTAGATACGGTGTTATAAACTGTTAATTAACCTCGTTCAGTTTTGATTGAAAATGCATGTATAAATGAGCTGAATTGAAAAATATTCTGAATCGGAAACATTTTTCTTTTCCTCGCATCTGCATTCTCGTAATTGTGGTTGTTCGTGTTAAAAAATGAACTGATGAACGGTTTCCCCAGACATGTTTGTTACAGAGGAATAATTCCCTACAATTAATGCGCATTAGTGCGATACATGTTCTGGTTATGTTGTGTTTGTTTAATTGTTAAGGCAGAACCTGGGGTTTTCTCTTACCCTTCTTTCCTCAGGCAGCCTAGGCAGAGTGGTACCTTTTGGCTTTAAATATTTTACAACTTTGTCAAAATTGACCCTTTCATTTAAATCGAATACTTATTTTATCCCCATGCTTGTATTTTATTTCATTGCTTACAGGGTCGTTAATCACTGCCCTATAGCCATTGTTAGGTATCTTATCTTGGATTCAAGTAGACGTCTTTAGTTAGCTTTTCGATCGGCCAAGTTCGTTTCGAGTTTAGTGGCGGACTATTCAAATCTTGCTTTTACAAGTGACTGGGTTACGTTTGTTACATTACAATATTCACTAACAATTTAGTACTTCTGAATAAATGTTGATTTAGAAATTTTCAATACTATATTTCTCTGATATTATTAATTAAAGAGTGAATGATTGCAGTAGTCAAAAATACTTTTTGAAAATCGGCTGTATTTTGTTACAAATTAAAAAATTTTCAAACATAAGTTATAGGTGAGATCTTAAACTTTAATTTTTGTTTGAAACCTTTTTTCATTATTTTTTATTTAAAGAAGTTTTAATTTAAACACTTAAAATTGTAAAATTGACATTTTTTTTTAATCACAGGAGAAAGTTTTTTAATCCTATAGAATACGTTAACTATCTAATTTCCGAATTTCATTTATTCCTTAATTTTACTCAACCCAAATTTGTATATTAATTGGGCTACTACTAATATCTGCAAATATGAAATGTTTGTTTTATTTTTATTTGGTTATGTCACGTTTCCTGTAAATGAGACACATTGCAAACTGTTGCACAAGATGAATAAACTGATGAATAATCTTGAAGATATTTAATCTATTATTGTTTTGTTGGAAGTGTAAAACTGTAAACTACATTTCATTATTTTGGCATAACTTTAGCAACTACAGTTGCTCTTTAGATGTCGTAAATTTATTTTAGGTTGTTTTATAAAATTTATGAGATATTGCACAATGTTTCAATATATTGAATTCGGTCGATTCCGTTTTAATAAATTTAACTTTTGGATTGTTTTTCCATTTAAAAGTTTTGTTTTGTCTTTTCTTGGTTTTTGCAATCGTACGTTATTTTTTATATGTGGTATGTGTCAGATTTAGTGAAAAAAGAACAATTGCAATTTCATCTTGTGCTAATTAAATTTGAAATAAAAGGTGGAGTTTAATAAATTTGTCCCGTTTAGGAATAAGAATTTCGTAATCGAATTCTTCTAGATTCGACGGCGTTTAATTTTACCCGTTCTTCAGTTCATATATTTTTTTTTTCAAGGTGTAACGTATGAAAGGTTAATTGTATGACATAAATTAATTGAAAGTAAGGTTCTCGCACCATTATTAGGTACACAATTTTGCACAACAGTATTTGCAAGGCCTAAAGTGGGCGGTGCAAACTTTTGTTTTGTCAGTACTTTTCTCTTGACATTATACTTAGATGAGTAATTGTGTGAAGATTTCAAATTTTTAAGTTTATATTATACTAAATATTGTAGGTAATACTAAATCAAATATACCTAAAAAAACTGTCTGAGGCCCGGCCGTTTGTCCTTTTTTTTTGGGTTAAATGACTAATTTCGTGACCTTCTTTCATTTCTTTGCAGTCACTCTCTTTTGTATATAACTTGTGAACACCTTCTCTGGACCAATAACTTTCATTTTAAATTTTCCTGTTAAGATATGAACATTTTTTGTGAACATACTCTTCCGGGGACGTTGTCCAATTCTTCCGACTATTCGCCCACTACTACTAGCATTTCACTAGAGAACATCCCTTTTTATCAATTATTTGCGCTGCAACGCACAAAGATTTTCCTTAATGCAAAATTGAACACCCACTTATCGTATTTGAATTTACGTGCTAGTTTCACGAAAGTCCAGTTTCCATCAAAGACCCCACAGCCCACTCCACAGAATCTGAATTATCGAATGATTTCACCATGTATGAGATGAAATCTGGATTGAAAACTGACTTAAGACCTCTCGAATATTGTCGGCACTCTGGAAAATTGTCGACATTGATTTTCTAGTTGAGCAAACTTTTCGGCTTAAAGAACTCCTGAACTTTTCCAACCAATCCCTGATCATTGTGGTCCAATCGACTGGTTACTTAGGTCGAACTATCACACTGTTTATCCCACACATCAACGACATTGTCTTGAAAGAGATAATACTATTTTGTTTTATTAAGAGTAAAAGTAATACTTTTTATGAGGAGTCTCTAAGTTCAGTCAATAGACTTACTTACACACAACGGGTGTCCAGAATTTGATGAAGGTTTCTCAAAAACGGTTAATCGTGGAGCGTTGGGGTTTTCACAAACGTTGACTACTTTTTGGAGAAACAAACGATGGTGCGGAGAAACAAACGATGGTGCGTTCGAATTTTTCGTAGCTTGCTTCGTTTTTGAGCTACAGGGTGTTTTTAAAATTTTGGGACACCTTTTGCTTTTATGTTTAGGAAAACAAGAAAATAGTACTGGGAAATTTTCAGTAGAATCTAGTACTCGGTATTTTTTTAAATTAAATTGTTTTGAAATATTGACCAAACTGTATATTTTTTACTTATAGAATTCGGCTTGGTTAGAACTTTCCAATTATATAAAGGCTGTCCCACAGTAAGTGTAGGAGCCGTTGTACCATATTTTCGGTTAGATTGACATTCCCAGTACCGAAAGAATACCTGTTTAGGATGAAAAAACGTTCGAGTTGTAAAAGTTCGGAATTGATCAGTTACGAAAATCTTGATCATACCTCGCCGTTACATATTTTTGAGTCACTAGGAAACAGAAAAAGGAGAGGGGGAGACTATTCATCTGATCCACTGTTATTACTTGGCCACATAACTTACACCTAAAGAATTAATTAGAAGGTCACGATTAGTCAAGCTAAAAAAATTAAATTCTATTCCACCTAGATTTTTTTTCAACTACATTGTTATATTTCTCAGGAGAATCTGCAATTCTCGGTTCTTACACTTATTCTGGGATACCCTGTATAACATTATGTAAAACGTTGTAGCGAGTAATTGGCCTTATATGTGAATGAAAACTTTGTAATTGTAAAATGTTTATTTTTAATATTTCTCCAATGATATATTTGTCTTCATCAGGACAATAAAGTTATTACATAAAATAGTCAATAATTGAAGTCGTAATGAATTTAAAGCATTAATTCACATTAAAAAAAGTATTCACTGATAAATTACTTTAGAAAATTATATGAACGAGTTGTTAGAAGATTCTTGTGTCAACCTGCAAACCATCAAATTCTGGACACCTGGTATAAAGAAAATAAATTTATAGTTATTTGTGTATGAAGGCTATAAAATAGGTTTTTTCAGCCGTTCAGCATATCAGTCTTTTAGCCTACTTTAGGTACTCATGTCTCTTTTTAAGATGAGCACCTAAAGAGTACTTTTAGTTCCGCTGACAATAGCAACCAGATGCGTACAAAAACAGACATTTCATAGCGTCCAAAAATAGTAGGTTTATTGATTATTTAAATTACAGCAATCGATTTCCTGCTTTTGAATAATCTCGAATAACTCCCACTTCCTTTTTAATGACCTCGAAGAACCGAAGCAACTACGATGCCATCGCGTAATTTTGTTCATACTTTCGGGCTTATATTAACGATTATATATTGAACATGTCATTTGAAATAGAACTTGATTGCTTATTCTTTCAAAACGAAATATCTTTTAGTTTTGAGTTAATTAAAAAATGTTATTTGAAAAAGTTGTTTATTTTAAGAAGTTCTATACACAGTTTTAAAAAAAGCATCAACTGTATACCAAAACTTTACAACCTTTAGATAAGAGCTTCAGGTTTAAAGGCTATATGACTGCAAACTCTATTCGAGAACATCTAATTGTTCTATATTATTACCTTTCATATACAAAAGCGTTAACGTAAATTTAGTGATCAGTTCGAAGTTATTGGTCGTCATGTTAGGTTGATATAAATTAATTGTATTTAATAGTTGATGTTTGTTTTATAGAAGTTAAAGAACTGTACGAGTAAAATAAAGAATAAGTGTAACTTGATCCGCTGTTTTTATTAATCTTGCGCTTCTAACTGCGATAACGACAACAAACAACGATAAAGTTCGTAATATGTAGTATAGTTAATACTAAAACTCATGATTGCAATGTCTTTGCGTAACAATTTAACACAAATAAATTAAGGAATTGAAAAATAAGGTAAAATTCTTTGAAAATAAAATATTCTCTTAGTGTTTTGGCGTGAGCGATTTTGCTGAAATCTGATCAAATATTCCCTTATTACAGAAACTACTCTATCCGAATTTGTGGAGAAAATTGGAAGGCTTGTTAAAATTATCAGTTTTCAAGTAGTTGCTTCTTTAAAACATATGAAATAAAAATATTGTAATGGCGATGATAAGTATAAAGTCAAAATTGACTCGAATATGCGATTTTATTTCAAGTTCCTATCAGTGCTTGTAGAGCATTTTCACCTAAAAATAGTTTACAGTTTACTGTGGTAATATATTATAAGCAATAACTGTTTATTATTGTTATCATCTTAGTACATATTATACTACAGTACAATTAACTTGGAAAGTAATATTCATACCGCTTGTGTATCTAATAAATCTGTGTTTATAAGTACTATCATTATATTTACGACTAACTGCAAATGTTGTATGTATTACCTGGTGGTATTCTGATAATATTAAAAAATGAAATGGAATATAATTAAGAATAATTAGTATTAACAAAATCTAAAGCCTCAACACTTGCAAGGGCTAAAAGTTTACACTGCAGACGATAAAAATAAGGCTTTTTGATCCAAAAATCTGTTGATATTTCCGAACTTCTACAACTGCAGTTTTTGGAAAAAATTTTATATGAAAAGTGCTAAGGTACGTGAACACGTCACATCCCAAGTTCGAATTAGACTAATTAAACAAAAATGTTACTATAATTTATTTTGCAATCATCCTGTTAGAAAATGTGTTCTCAACGTTTTTGACAGTAATTAATTAGAGAATCACCCTTAACAAATGAAAATATTTTTTCTTTAAAATTCACATAACCGTATTTCCAGGGGATTAATTGTTCATTAACTTCTAAATAGGAATGGTTGCGGTACAAATCAGAAATTTGCTTTAGTCGATACTCCACTATAAAATAAACGACAAAACATTTGGAAACTCGAATTTTAGATAACACAATCAATTTTAGTATTAGGTTAATTATGTGTTATAGATTAGTTTGTTTCTAAACATATTTGATCCCATCTGGGATAAAGATAGGTATAAAGAACCATTATATTTTTTAGAAGACGATTAAATTGTATGTCAAATTACACCATCAGATAAAGGCCGTGCCATTTAAAATAAAAAATTTATATGACTTAATATGATCCCAAATTTTGAGGATCACTGTTTATTATCTTGTATAAGAACTTAAGACCATATAAATTATTTTTGGCTTTCTATAAAAAAAATTGAATTTAGATATGTTTAGAACTTTATGAGAGTAGAAAAGTCTCTTGACGGACCCCTAGGGGCAGTAGTTTAGGTTGCATTATTATTTAAAAAGTAATTAAACTATCACGTCCAGTGGTATATCATTCGAAAGCGCTTTAAAAGCTTATTCAAACATGATTTTACAAAACTTTTTTCCATGCAGTATTTTAAAAGTTATTGCACTTTAAAATATTTTTTAAGATTTTGACTTTTTTGTTTATGATTTTAAAAATCGTGAAATACAGCATTCAAAAGCTTGTTAAAACTAATTCAAAAACTGCCTCCAAAATGCTTATACTACATTGGGTTCAAAAGTTATAGCACTTTAAAAAGTTTTAAAATTTTGACTTTTTGTTTATCATTTTAAAGAATTTTGAAATACAGCATTCAAAAGCTTGTGGAAAACTAATTCAGGAACTTTTTTCAGAAATGTTGTACTAAATTGGGTTTAAAAGTTACAGCATCTTAAAATATTTTTGAAGATTTTGACTTTTTTGTTTATGATTTTAAAAAAAGAAATTCTGAAATACTGCATTCAATAACTTGTGAAAAACTAAAATAAAACCCGCTTTTAAAAATGTTGTACTATATTGGGTTCAAAAGTGTTGTGCAACACTGGGTTCGAAAGTTATAGCACTTCTATGTATATCCAGCAAATGTTGTAATGCATCATTCAAAAGTCTTTTTTTTCTATTCAACTCTAGTCATTTCTTTTTCTATTCAAGTCTAGTCTTTTCCTTATGCACAATGTTGTGCACCCACTGAAGGCCCCTTTGCAAAACTACCTAAAAAGGATTTGCCAGCCTTATACAGGGATACGGCGTGACTAGAAAAAAAAAGACTAGATTTGACTAGAAAACGAAAGACTAGGGCTTGACTAGAAAAGGAAACGACTAGAGGTGACTAAAAAGAAAAAAAAGTATAGTTGACTATAAAAAGAAAAAAGACTAAAGTGCACTTGAAAAGTGAAATAGGTAAAGACTACAAATGACAACCAAAAAGGAAAGACTATAGTTGTCAACATTCAAAACAGACGACTTTTCGTCGTATTATAACAGGTTCCAGATTGATAAAAAAGTCAAAGTCTTACTTTGAACTATTGCTATAACTTTGAACCCAATGTAGTCCAACATTTTTTAGACAGTTTTTGAATTCGTTTTCTACAAGCTTTTGAATGATGTACTTCAGCATTTTTAAAAAATCAAAATCCCCAAAAATATTTTGACTTTTGAACCCAATGTAGTACAACATTTTGAAAAAAAGTGTCTGAATTAGTTTTCAACAAGCTTTTGAATGCTGCATGTCAGCATTTTTAAAATCATAAACAAAAAACTCTCAATCTCTAAAAATATTTTAAAGTGCTATAACTTTTGAACCCAATGTAGGACAAGATTTTTGAAAGCAGTTTCTGAATTAGCTTTCAACAAGCTTTGGAACATATAGAAAATTCTATTTTTTTATAGAAAGCCAAAAATAATTTATATGGTCCTAAGTTCTTTATCAAAATACACTTTAGTCTGCCTTGTAGTCCATTATTTCTGCTAACGACCTGATATGGTTTTGAGTAGACCATGTCAATATCTGAAGCAGGGGCAAAATTTACTCTCAATATTTCGAAAAAAGTTAATATATTATTAACAGTTGATTTTCGTATTAGGAAACGTAATAAAAACTTGTAGTTATCTTGACTGTAGAATTAAAAACACCATGTTCCATTTAAAAAAACATAACTTTGTTATTACACCCTGTATATGGAAATTGTATATTTCAAGATAATATTAAAACTTAGTCTTTAAGATCCTCTATAAATCAGATGAAACAGGTTTTCAAAATTTTTAATACTATTCCATACATCGACCGACACGTATGGTTAGCACCATTGTATATGAGCTGTCAATTGGTCATTTAACCAAATGCTGTTAAGCTACTATCATAAGATTAATTGTAAATATTTAAAATTCGAAGTTACAATCTAAACTTATAGAAAATGGCACACTGGGCCAAGTAAGTACTAATAATTATTATTATATTAAATACAGAGTTAGTTTTATATGAATAATGTTTAAAGATGAATCACTAGACATAACTTTATCGCTCAACATTCTCAACCTGAGTAACTGTAATGACTTTTTTCTGTGTTACCGTATGGTCATACTAGTCCTTCAGATACATCGTCCATTGAGTTTTTCATTTTGCAGAGAGAATATCGACGTTGAGTATTTGAATAGGCAAATAGGTCTATCATTGGCTGAACTGCTCGATATATTAGAAAATGACGATAACTTAGGTGTACCAGATATATGTTGCACCTCAAGATCCAGCAGTTTTGACAGACGAAGATTCTGCTGAGGAGAATTCTCCAGGCCCAATTGACAATTTATCAGGGCGCCAATTGTCAGCACAAGTTGAATATAAAACCTAATCAACAGGAAGATACAGAACAGTTAGCGGCGAAAGAAACTGTTATTTCTCCGACAAGAAGAAATTGGAAGGAATGGGTAGATGGTGATTTGCAGAGCACTCAAAATAGTCACCCTTCAGTAACAAACAATTCAAGCAGTATACATGCAAAACCCCAATTGATATATTTGAAAAGATGATAGATGACAACATCATTGATATGTTAGTGAAACAGTCGAACGAGTATGCAGGATTTCAATTATCCAAACCGTATGATAACACAAGAAGAAATGAAATGTTTCATTGCTATTGTCTTTTTATCAGGATACAATCAGCTTCCATCGAAGAAAAGTTACTGGGATAGGGGGAATGATATGAGAAATGTTATGGTCAGCACAAATTGAATATAAACCTAATCAACAGGAAGATACAGAACAGTTAGCGGCGAAAGAAACTGTTATTTCTCCGACAAGAAGAAGTTGGAAGGAATGGGTAGATGGTGATTTGCAGAGCACTCAAAATAGTCACCCTTCAGTAACAAACAATTCAAGCAGTATACATGCAAAACCCCAATTGATATATTTGAAAAGATGATAGATGACAACATCATTGATATGTTAGTGAAACAGTCGAACGAGTATGCAGGATTTCTCAATTATCCAAATCGTATGATAACACAAGAAGAAATGAAATGTTTCATTGCTATTGTTTTTTTATCAGGATACAATCAGCTTCCATCGAAGAAAAGTTACTGGGACAGGGGGAATGATATGAGAAATGTTATGGTTGTAGACTCAATGAAGCGTGATATATTCATCACAATTATGTTTTTTACATTGTGTCGATAACGCAAATATTGAAACCAATGATAAGATGTGGAAACTTCGACCACCATGAGTAAAATAAAATAGAATTTCCAGCATCATCATATCCCTACAGAGCATAACAATCAATGGTAAGATATTATGGTAAACATGGATGCAAGCAGTTCATTGGAGGAAACACGGAGCATGGCAACTTGAGCTGTATCATGGGAAATCTATAGAACCAAATTCTAGTCAGTTTAGAAAATGTGCTTCTGTGTTTGTTGGTATGGTTGATGAACTACCTCATAAGAATTTACGGTACCAATTTTACTTTGACAACTTGTTTACTAGTTTCAATTTATTAGCTCATCTTCAAGTAGAGGGATTACGGAGGTACGGGTACAATCCGAATAAACAGAATTCCTATAGAATGTCCACTCATGAATAAGAGACAACTACAGCAGAAACAAAGAACACTAACTGAATAAAGATGAAGGCATCATGCTGGTTCATTGGAAGGACAACTCAGTTGTGTCTATGGCATCCACAAGTTATAGAATTTCAACCAGTGAGTAAAGTCAAACGTTTCAGTGCACATGAGAAAAAATGGTTACCTGTCAATAGGCCTCATATAATAGGCATGTATAACCAGCACATAGATGGCACAGATCCCAAAGTATCGCATTGGAATACGAGGGAAAAATGGTATTGGTCCATTTGTCACATGGCTATTAGACTCTAATGCACAATGCTTGGGCTTTGTACAAACAAAGCCATCCAGAATATATTTCCAATCTTGATTTTAGAAGAACAGTTGTAACCCGATATTTGTCAGAATATGGAACACACCCAAAAGACTGCGGGAGCCTGTCAACAGCACTGAACAGTGTTACCATAAATAGAATATCAGATGATCTTAGGGCATAATGGTCAAGATCATTTAGTGCAGGTCCAGCCTATACCCAACAACAAATGAAGACGATGTGTAGATGAAGGATGTATTTCAGTAGGTCGAACAGAATGCAGAAGCTGCCGGGTAGGGGCCTATGTGTTCCTTTTGTTTTGCAATATTTCGTACTGGATGAGACTTTTATATAGAAATATTTCATTTATCTTGTAAGTGTATTCTGATGAGCTAAGGACTAGCGTTACCATATGGTCACACACTTTTTTTTTAGTTTATACAAAAAAATATTTCTATTAAAAATTTGTCAACATTATTTATGTGCATAGTTTGTAAATTAAATGCCTTTCAGTGGTTTTTTCTATAGAAACAAAATTCAGTTCTTAAAGGGTTAATTGAATCATGAAACACAAACTCAATCTACTTCAACTCATTCACCACTTACAAGCCAATATTATTTCTAATTAAAAACGCAAATCTCCCTAAAAACATAATGAATTATATTTTGCTTATGTTGAAAAGCTAAACTTTATCCATTTATTCTGACACGATTTGCGTCAGTAAATCTTCCGATTTTAAGACTATTATTTGTGAGCCAACGTTTCCGATGTGGAAAAATCGCGTTTGCGTCACTTTTATATAATCCGAATTTCACATTCAATAATAAAAGGAAATTCATCGAACTCTATAAGCTCTGTGCTCTTTATTCGATTACAACCGACGACGAACCAAAAAGCTTTTGCAAAACCATTCAATATCCGAAAACGAACGGATGCGCCCAATCCTAAGATTATCAATAACGTTTTGTATCTCCCGATAAATTGAGAAAAGTAATGACGCGAATCCACTTTCTAACGGTACATGCACAATTATAATATGGAGCACACCAAAACGAAAATAATGACTAAATAATAACTTATTAGCAATTTTATCTTAGAAACGTAATAAACTGTTATTAGTACATTTACTTTTCCTTGAAGCTGATTTTAATTTCGAAACAAAGAGAAATAATATACTTTCATCGGCGCACGCTATGACGGAGCACATTTTGTAAACACTTGAAAATTGCGTATCAATAAATTTGTTCTTATCACACTAGTTATTGAGTCATACATGTAATTAAAATCGAAAGATGCCCTACATTAGTTTGTTTGGGTTTGAATTTATTTTATCGATTGGCGGAAATTCTGATGAATCGCGATTATTAAAAAAAAACAATGAATCATAGAAAACAAATGAGGTCTTTTTGCAATTGCGGGTATATTTATGATGCGCAATTGTCTTGTGGTTTTCGTGTTGCGGTGAACGATACTTTCCCAACAAAAATAATAAAGGGTATGACACAGTTTTTTTTTTGACCTACTTACAATATGTAATGTTGTAAATTATTGCTAGATGTACATAGTAATGAACAGAGAGGTTGTAAAGTCCACATTCAAGGTCATTTTTAATATCAGCACATTCAAGAAATTGGCAGTTGTAGATTATAGTACACTTTGATTTCTGGATCAATATCAGCCACTTAATTATGGTTTTGTTTTTTGTCCCGTCTACTGTAAAAAAACTGTTTTTTCTATTATAGGGTCACAATAACTTGAACACTGGAAATTTATTTAAAGTGGGTCTTTTGGCATCGGTTTTATTGTATAATATTACATCTTTTAAGGATCTTCAGGGTGAATGTTAAAAAAGAGAACACTCCCTTTTAGTGCAGAATTGCCTGAGTTCTGCCCCTAACAAATGGTGGCTTCTTCGAAGGCTAAAACTTTTTTCAGGGCAATGTTGTCAAGGAAAAATGGGCATATGGACAAGATTGTCGGAAAAAGACAAAAGAAAAACAGTAACTTCACCTTGAAGATCCATAAAAGGAGAAATATTATAAACAAGAAATTTATTTTGCAGAGGGCTGCGATTTTTCATACCCCAAACCTATTTTAGTCCCAAGGAGGCAGCAACCGGAGAAAATGATTATTACCTTACATTCATGTACAAAACACACATTACGATGCTTTGCTAGTATATCCACCATGTCTTGTATTACAGTATCACAGTTAATCTTCTTGAGAACAATACAATCTTATCACTATCACTCCCCTCTCGATTAAGGTTTACATGTGTTGTTTACTATTAAACTATCCATTATAGTTCTACGCACATTTTGTAGGTACAAAATTAAATCGAGTAAGATATAATTTTATTACGTTTGATTTATTTTGTGTTTATTTGTAAGATTAGCGATCACGTGATCAATTAGATTTCCGTTTACTAATGTTAAAACATTATATTAACCCTTGTTAATCTTGTTAATGTTACGTTGTAACGAGCCTTTTTAATTTATGTTGCTGTGTGTGGTTAGTGACTTTGGCAGATTTTTGTCAGTACTTTCTTCCTGTAGGAGCTTTTGTTGAACAGAGGTTACGAAGCTATTTCACGTCGTAATCTTGTTTAGCGCCCACTTGACTTTGAATAATTTTACGACCATTTACTTCTTTATTTCACGAAGGCAAATCATCCCAATGATCCACCCTTCCTGGGTTGGCTATGGTGCAACTCTTAATTATGCTACGTTTAATTCAAAATTGTTGTTAACGTCTATTTGAATGTAAACATATCTAAATCTATTTACAGATTACGTACTTTCTTTGACATTAAATGTCATATGTTCATACATAATGCAAACATACTTTTAATAATTACAGCTACTCCTACAACACTTACAATATGTATATTTAATGATCCAGCTTCACCTTCAGGTTATACTTTTTGTAAAAATTTATGTGGTTGTTAATGCCGTTACACCCAAATTTTGTAATGTAATATGTCTCAAAGGTCCTGAAGTCACCAGAAATTATATTCTTGTCCATAGTGTCTTCACCAGTCTTCGAAAATAATTACATAAACCAGAATACAAGAATAACTTAGTTATTGCTGACTGAGGCAGACTTTACAAATTGGAGGACCTTCTGTCTAACGATGTAGTATACTGATTCAATCAATTTTTTTAATTGATTGGGGAAATCTTTGATAGTCTTGAATTTTGGTTTTCCTATGATTTGCATATATCCTGGCGAAATTATTTTTCTTTTATTTCTTTCCAAATTTAATCGGTTGATGTTCGTAGATATAACCAGTGTCTTGGATCATTTTAATTGTTGTTGTACCTTTACTTTACCTGTTGGACAGAAAGTTAAATTGTCTAGTTCCAGTTCGTGTCCGTAAAAATCTTGAAACTTATTTGTCTCTGAACGAAGTACTCACTGACTGAGACAGCAGAACCGCAGGTACAGTCAGTATTATGTGTTCCTGAATATTATAAACTGACAAAAAATGCTTTCTGATTACTCAGCTATTAGTAGAAAAGCAATAAAGATGATAAATTTATCCTCCAGTACTTGACTCAACAATTGATGGTTTAAAGTTCTTCGGTTAAAAAATACTATTCAAAATAAACTAACTCAGTAAATTTATCACCGATAAATCTTATCGTTTCTTTCGACATTCTTGTTTCTCTCTCAACAGTAAACGTTTTGATATTAGTTTCTGTTTCAGGTAAGACTTAAAGTGCCATCCTTATACCTGCTCCATTGGTAAGCTTACGTTCGCCTTTTTTTTAATTAAATTACTTTCATAAACAATACACAAAGTTAAAAAAAACAATTCGACAACTGGTTTTGATGATTCAAGCATCATTTTAAAGTCGAAAATAGGTAACTGTGAAGTAAAGGATTTGACTGGAAAATTATATCGAAATTTGTCAAATTGTTTTTCGTTGAATTTTATCCAATTATGTAATGAAGGATGAGATGTACTAATTTAATGCATAATGTATTTCCTAAAGATAATAAACAGCCCAAAGGGAAAAAATTACTAAGGAAATGATAACCAAATTTCAAATTGATTTAATCAGCCTGATTATTATAGCTGGGGAATTGATTAAATAACAATTTTCTTCGGCAATAAAATCTATTTTAAGTTCGGCCGGTCGTATGTAAACACGATACCGAACTTAAGAACGTCGGGTTGATTTGATGAAATTTGGTATATTCAGAATGTTTTATTTTACATTAGATTTTTTTTTATTCGAAAATGAAACACCCAGGAACGATAATCCAATATCTCTAAATCTAAGATATAACAGTCACGTGACACTAATTGTTGTAATAATGTTCTTCACCAATATCAATTATACAATTATGAGAAATTTTATTTCTATAACTTTTGTTTGAACTAATTTTTTAACTTAATTTTCATTTTCGCTTTGTTTGAGAATTCTCAACTTGATATTCCTTTGTTTTTTTTTCACTTGCGTTGGACGCTGTTAGGAAGTTAATTCTTATTTTTCCAGCAAAATATTTTATATTGCCGGCGCCGCACACTTTCGATACTCTTTTACACGTTTGTTAGTATCAGAACGAAGTGGGAGTTCTGCGCGAACAGATTTTCTTGGCACTTTTTCCTTCTCAATTTTCGAAGTCGATAGCAACAATAGTTTTCTTTTCGAATCTAATAAAACAAACAATGGGTAGTTATGATTAATTTAGGTTTATCAACTGTATGAAGCGACCGTATCCCCTTTGTAAAGTAGGTACTTTGAACCATAGAAATAAATAAAGGGTGCTAAAGTTGTTACCTCAGATTCTGGGCCATTCTGATTAGAGTTGCGGGTCGGGATTAACAATTAAAACCCATTTTAGTGTGTGGTGCTGACGTTTCGACTAAAGATGTTCGGTCTTTTTTTAAGGCTTCTACTATAAGGTGTTTTAAATGTACCGCATCACAGATTAGATAGAGTAACAATTAAGCTAGATCATAAAATAATATATAAATGTAAATCATTAATATAACCAGTCAATAAATTATTAGAACTAGGAAACAAGTACTTATTAGAAGAACGTAAAATGGTATATTTTACATGTTTCTAGTTCTAATAATTTATTGACTGGTTATATTAGGCGGCGGTTACATTGATCCGAATTCGTACGAAAAACCAATCGTACGAATTCGTACGAATACGTACGAAATCATCAGAAAGAAACAAATGTGTACATGTTTATAGTGCGTGGTTACATTACTTGCGTATATTTCTTACAAATTGTACAAACTGCCGTACGATTTTCGATTCGACCAAAATAATTTGTTTTTTCTGCCACTATTCGTACGAAAAGTTTGATTTTGTGGTTATGCTAACACAATGGATGTTGAAAAATTAATAATACTGGTCCAAGAAAGGCAATCGTTATGGGACCAAAAAGTAAACAATACAGCAACCGAGAGTTGAATAAAAACTATGGAAGGAAATAGGGGAGAAGATGAATGTAGCAGGTAAGTTTTTATAACTTATTAATAATGTAAGCAACAATTGGCAAAATATATAGGATAAGGCCTGGCTTATTTACAAGTTAAAATATTGTACAAATTTGTTAGTGAATTTGGTAAGCTACGGCCAGTAGCTCTGTTTGAAACGCCGTGACCCATTTCTTTGGTGTTGATTGTGCTCGAGGTTTTGAATAATTTGCAAGTCAGCCGGACTAACTCCTCCAAGTTAATAATTACATTATGTAATAAACAAATACATTTCACAATAACATCCACCTTGTCAGGATCAATTTCACTTCCGATTTTAAGATTCTCCATTTGGAGGTTATTATGCCAAAAGCACATTCAACAAGACGTCTTGCTCGAGAGAGACGATTATTGAAAACTTCTTGTTCTGGACTCAGATTTTGTCCTGAAAATGGCCTCATTAAATAATTTTTTAGCGGATACGCTGCGTCTGCTACAAAAACGTGTGGCACGGTAATATCTGTTTTGGTAAAGCTTTTGGTGGAGGCATGTTAAAAGTATCATGTTCAAGATGATGGTATAGCGATGAATTTGTGAAAATTCCACCATCGCTTTGTTTTCCATAACTTCCAACTTCAACACTAATGAATTTGTAATTTGCATCTACCACACCTTGTAGCACTATGGAAAAATATTTCTTATAATTAAAATACATAGAACCAGAATTTGCAGGACATTTAATTCTAATGTGTTTGCCATCAATGGCTCCGACACAATTAGGAAATTTCCATTTGTTGTAAAACTGCTCTTCAATAGATGAAAACATTTGTTGTGTTGGAAATGGCATATGTTGTTCATATAAGGACGACCATATAGCATTACAGGTTTCATAGACAATTTTTCTGATTGTCGTATGGGACATTCGAAATGAGAAAGCCAATGATCGAAAAGATATGCCAGTAGCAAGGTACCTGGAAAATATTTATTGATAATTACCTTTAAAATAAAGGATGTACGTTATTTTTTGAATATAAATTGAACATTACATTGTGAAACCTCGCAAAATATTTAATATTATTTTGTTACAGACGACATTGTACGTCAGAAATGGAGAGGATTGCGAGATACTTTTAGGAAAGAACTCGTTAAACTGCAACAAAGAGAAGCGGAGACAGTGCAGATGAGGATGATGAAATATCGAAATGGCAGTTTTTTGACAATATGCTGTTTATCAAAGATTTTTTGTGGCTCGGAAAACAAGCGGAAATATTTCAAGACCTCACACAAGTTCTAAACCTAGTGAGACAGACCAAATGGAAACACCATCAGATATAGTCTACAGTGATAATGAGCAATCACAAACGGAAACAGAAAACACTTTGATAACAGAAAATGAACCTGTACGTGCTACATCATCCCCAAATGCAACACGACCACCGATTGCCACAAATCCAGAATCGAGCAATACTCGAAAAAGAAAGATAACTGGGAGGGACGCTACAATGCAGCAATTACTGGCGATAGAACAACGAAAATTGGTTCACTTCCAACGTACCTCTCAACAACATGAAGATGATGATACCTATTTTGTGTTAAGTCTTGTTCCATATATGAAACAACTTCCAACTCATAGAAAATTATATGTTCGAACCAAGTTTCAAGAATTACTTATGAATGAGCACGAACTAATAACTCGATCGCACGATACTACACAAGCAGTACTTTCACGTCAATCTCGTCAATATACCACAATACCAACGCCTTCGCCTGCATATAGTTCGAGTTCAACAGATTTTTCACAACCACCTTCAGTTCAATCAGTAAATGATTCTACCTTCAGTTCAATAAACTATGATCATCCTCCTGGAAGTGGTACAAGAAAGCAACTTTCACACTCAACTCAAGCATATTTCTCAGAACTTCAACCAGATATTCCATAAGTTATTACTACATTTTATGAAATAATTGTTACTGGACTGTTATTGAAGAAATACATATATTACTTAATATGATGATTTTTACTTACCGTAACGTTATAATTAATTTTTCTTCAGGTGTAATGCATTCTCGAAAATTCAGTATTTGTGAAGTTGAGTTTCAACAGATTTTAGTATGTAATCGAAGGTAGTTGGTGTCATTCTTGTATATTCAAAAATTTTGTATCATTTAACCTGAGCTCATTAAAACATCTCACAAATTCGCCGTCTTTACTCCTTGACAAAAAAAAGTCATCCACCCAAACCCTGGAGTTTTCCAATAAAAGAAACTTTAATAATAACGGTGTTTCTAAAAGATAAAACTCCTCCATTTCATTCATTATTAAACCACTGTCTGAAAACTCTGATATATTGCGGTTTTTCGTTAGCACTCACATCATCAATGTAACCAATCTATCTTACGTATTCGTACGAGTTCATTTCGTACAAATTCGTAAGAATACATTTTGGTACGAATTCGGATCCAATGTAACCGCCGCCTTAATGATTTACATTATACGAGGATGTATTGATATCTAGTTAGCCTAGACCAGTTCCTTGCATAAACAAAATATTGCGTTACCATAGCAACGAACAATAACTTATTAGAAGTGTCAGTGTAAAGTTTGACGTCAAAAAAGTAAACCAGAGTCACGCAATAAATTAAATGAAAAAAGATGTCCACCGAAATTGTGAAAATCGAAAAATTGGAGTATCGAGCCATCATCAAGTACCTGTATTTAAAAGGGTTAAGAGGTAAGCAGATTTACGAAGATATGCTTAATACCCTTGGTGATCAATGTCCTTCGTATGCGACCGTCAAAAATTGGAATGCAAGCTTCAAAAGAGGTAAATTTTCCATTGAAGATGATGACCGATCGGGAAGGCCAGTTTCTGTGTCAGTCCCCGAAAATATCGATGCAGTTCATGACATGATTTTATCAGACCGTCGAATTGGGCTAAAACGGATATCTGAAGCACTGAATATTTCATACGAACGCGTTCATCATATGGTTCACGTCAATTTGGACATGAGAAAAATTGCTGCAAAATGGATCCCCAAATGTTTGAATGTTGACCAAAAGCGTGCAAGGGTAGAAGCATCGCGTTCGATCTGTGCTCGATTTGAAAACGATGTAGACTTCTTAAACCGAATTGTTACTATGGATGAGACTTGGGTACATTTCTACGATCCAGAAACAAAGCAACAATCGATGGAATGGCGACACTCTGGTTCTCCAAGACCTAAGAAGTTTCGTGTCCAAAATCTGCTGGAAAAGTTCTTGCTTCAGTTTTTGGGATTGCCATGGAGTAATCATGATTGATTTTTGGATAAGGGTAGAACAATAACTGGAGATTACTATTCGACATTACTGACCACTCTACGGAAAATATTAAAGAGAAAAGACGCGGAAAGCTATCCAAAGGTGTTTTGTTTTTGCAGGACAACGCCCCTGCACACAAATCTCATGTTGCCATGCAAAAATTCGTGATTTAGGGTTTGAATTACTAGAACACCCCCTTATTCACCCGATTTGGCTCCGTCCGACTATCACCTCTTTCCTCAACTGAAAAAAAGTTTAAAAGGTCGTACATTTTCTTCCAACAAGGAGGTAATAGAAGCTGTGGAGGTCTGGTTTGCAGAGCAAGAAGAAATATTTTTTTAAAGGTCTAGAGACGTTGCAGGTTCGCTGTAATAAATGTATCCAATTAAGAGGAGAATATGTTGAGTAATAAAATATTTTGACATTGAAATTTTGTTTGGTTCTATAGTAGGCTAAGAATTTTTCAATATATCCTCGTATATTGTTTTATGTCTAAATTAATTGTTACTCTTCTCTAATTATGATGCGGTACATTTAAAACACCTTATAGTAGAAGCCTTGAAAAAGACCAGACATCTTTGGTCGAAACGTCGGCCCCACACTAAAATGGGTTTTAATTGTTAATCCCGACCCGCAACTCCTAAGCAGAAGGCCCAGTATCTGGGGTAACAACTATAATTAATAAAAAAGGAGACAACTTTAAAAAAGGGTGCTACTTTCAATTGTAGTAATTATAGTATATTTAATACAAAAACGTTCCTTGGTAAGATTTACTTTTTGTTGTTGTTTTGTAAAACCGATTTCTTTCGATGGGTTCCGTGTTTTTTGTTCACTGGTTTTATTTCACCTCTTTGACATATAAGGTAAAGGTTCATCATTTATATCTTAAAAGGGTGCTTTCATAAATTTAATTAAACTTTGTAAAATAGAAATGATAAAGATTAGAAGATCATAACAAACATATGCAAACTTTAATGTTATCAGAAGTTAGATCTGTATGTATAATACAGTATGCATTGGATTTGCCATGTTGCCAAGTCAAATTACACTAATTGATTTCATATGTGCTTCTGCTTCCCAAGAACATATGCTAAAATAGCATTAATACAAAGCCCAAAGATTTAATTTTTTGAACTGAGGGTCACAGCAGCTTGTAACAGAATGTTGAAATCAAAAAGTTACAAGTATTTACTTCAAAATTGTAAATTTTTAGGTTCATGTAAACGCAACTTTAAAAAATCTTAGAAATAATCTTAATGTATGAAATCATGCGTTCCACTTTTACTTTGACCAAAATATCTTAGTATATTTTTGTACGTTTAAAAATATAAATTTTGTTGGCCATACGCGTTTTCGTCTGTTGAAAAATTAAACAGAAATAATCCGTATGGATTATTTTATAAATAAACCAAAAATAGTATACAAAGAAATCTATGTCAAAGATCAACACGTGCTCACGACCGCATTTATTAAAGATTCTCTATTTAGCTTTCTACTACGATTCAAAAGATATATTTTGGGTTGTTCAGTTTAATACTCAATGATTGTTCTTAATAAAACATTGCGTTGTTAACATTCCGTTATCTCCTTCCGTCTATAAATTTATACGTTCTTCAGTTTTTTTTAAATATCCTGTGATTATTATTTTGCGTATTCAAATCAAGTCCATTTCCTTATTTACACCTAGGCGTAAAATATTTGTGTCGATAATTTTCAAATTAGTAATAGCATTGGTAATAGTATAATAAAGCGTGCCCGGTCATTAAATCTAGACGACTATGAAATTACAAAATAGAAACGGTATTTAAAGTATTGATTTTAGTGTTGTAAAATAGTAAAACTTTAAGATACAATCACATGCATGTAATTAAAGAAAACGTACTATTAATAGTGCTCTGATAAAAGGCTTAACGATAGTGGCTTTTTGTACTAACACAGTTGGCATTGCTTGCGTAAACATTCATAGAGTGCTTTGGTTTCATTACTTTTGTTTATTTACATTTTTCTTAAAGACTGTAAATCTTTAAGATACACACTTTTAAATGTAATAAATATTTGATTTTCCGCATGAACTTGTTTGATTCGGAATCGAGGTTCCCATTCTACTTAGGTTGTTAAGTAAGTTTTCTAAGAATATAAATTCAAAACCATATTTTCGATTAAAAATATGGTATTGAATCAACAAACTTGTGCCATTAATTCTAAAATATACACCAATGAAATTCTACCGATTCTAAGAAACGTTTACGAGCATATCACTGACACTCAACAGTGGCGGCTTGTCCATATGGTCATTTGGTCAATGACCTCCCAAAAATTTTGACAATATATAAAAAAATATTCATTATTACGTGTTTCATTAAAATAGGTAATTAAGTCGCAAGTACAATAACTTAAAATTTATCGGCCGTCGTTCGTAATTCATCCTCTTCAACCTTGGGCTGGCGGTGCGAATTGTCCTTATTGAATTAGATCTACCCGAAAAACTCGAAAACGTGCAGCGCCCGAATAAACGCGAACGTCCGAAACAATAATCAACTTTGGGTCATGAGCCGGGTCCCGCAGTTTACGTTGACTTCGTATAGGGTGTACAACTACGCTCGATTTTTGATTCGATTTTCGCGTGTTTTAAATCAATTTAAGAATTTATATTGATATGTTTTACTGTTGTTGTGTTGTTTTGTAAAAATACTATTTTTGATTCGCGTGTGCATGCGCTATAATAGAAAATGTCGGTAGTGCAGAAAATTAAACAACTAAAAAGTGCTAACAAACTTAATTTTACAAAATTAGTTGAGTTCAAGGCAAATGGTCGTCCTTTGCCAGAACTAAGTTTACGACAAACTAGCAAAGACAAAAATAAAGATGTTCATAGAAACTTTTGCAAAGTAATGTACGACTTAGCTAACTGGATATGTGGTTGTGAAGTATCAAATGTATTTTACTGTTTTGTTTGTTTGTTATTTTCTAAAGACTCTTCAGACTCACTATAGTGCAAATCCGGTGTAAGAGATTTAAAACATTTAAAAGAGGAAATAAAAAAAACATGCTTCGTCTGCAGAACACATGAATTTTGCAACCGTAGGAAATGTTGATATTCGTACACAGCTAGACAATGCTTACAGAAAATCCCTTAGAGATTTTAATGAGAATGTTTCGAAAAATCGCTATATTTTGAACAGAATTGTAGATTGTATAAAAATTTTGCGGTGCATTTGAGTTATTTATATTTTTTAAGTATGTCTATTTTTTAAATTAATTTTGACCTCCCAGTATGATTGACCACGAGCCGCCACTGCTCCAATTATTTATTAGATGAAATTTCAAAAATTCGTAACCTTGTTATTGTCAAACTTATTATATTTTTTATAAATCGATTAATACTATTATAAATCTATTTTTGGTCGTTCTTACATATTCGATTATGCATATTATTTTAATCAGTTACTTCCTGAACAAACTCTTTCAGAAATACTGACAAACAGAATTACAAACAAATTAGAGAACATCAATCTTTAGTCAAGCCGCATTTAGGAAAAAAAATTTCAGTACATGCGACCACCTTCTTACAATGAGAGTATTGATCGAAAAACAACTGAATACAACCTCAAATTATGCTTAGCCTTTGTGGACTTTACAAAGCGTTTGACTCTCTGGAACACTGATGATTATTAACAGCTTAAAAACGCGCGCATAGATCACAGAATATAGACATACTAAAATATACATATATAAAAATGCGACGTCCGTAATTAAACTGCATCAGAATACAGATAAAATTAAAATAAGAAGAGGAATTAGACAATGACACTATCTCGCCGAAGCTATTCAATTTAGCCCTCGAAGAAGTCTTCAAACACCTAGAATGGCAAGATAAAGGTATATTAATAAATGGTTACAGATTAAACAACTTGAGATTTGCTGATGATGTCAGTAATAATAAAAGATAACCCGACATAACTACAGCACATGCTAAAAGAATTAAATGAGGCAGCTAGTAAGATCCGGATTGACAATGAATTTGAATAAGACGAAAGTTATGTGCAAAAAGAAGACCCCAACATAACAATTCAAGAACTGCCACATCGAGAACATTGAGAGTTATGTATATATATATATATATATATATATCTGGGTCACTAAATAAAAATGTACTAGAGAAAATCAAACCACAGTAATATAGAAAGAAAACGATTGGCGTGGAGCGAATTCGACAAGCTTGGACACACTCTTAAAAATAAAAATATCCCTTCAGATTGAGAGCACGACCTTTTGATCAATGCATACTCCCAGTGCTGACATATGGATGCTAAACATGGACTTGGACAAAACAAAGCTTAAAGAAAATAAAGCAGTAACGCAGCGAGCCATGGAAAGGCAAATGATCGGAATATCATTGAGGGACAAAAGAGCAACGCTTGGATCCGGAAAACTACGTGCATAAAGATGCCATCGAAACCATTACTACGCTAAAGTGGAATTTCGCTGGACACATAGCAAGATGTAAAATTTAAGGTGGAATAATACAATCTTGCACTGAAGGCCTTACGATGGCAAACAAAAGAGGAGACGGCCCTAACACGATGGACAGACGACCTGAAACTGACTGCCGGATTTAATTGGACACGAGAAGCTCAAGATAGAAGACACTGGAATAAAATTAGGGGAGGCTTATGTTCAAAATGGACTGTAGAAATGGGCCTTTGAGATTGAGATTGAAAGACTTCCTAAACATCTGAACTTCACTACTAATTTACTGAGAATATTTATCATTCAAAGCTTGAGGACATTATTAAAACAAATGTCTGGAAAAAGAAGAAAACACAAGGATGGAACAACGCAGTAATTGTATTGTTTTTACGGAACCTGGGTCCACGGTTAAAAATTTATAGACCAATAAGACGTCTGTGAAGTTAGCACCCTATTTCTCAAAATTTTTAATTTTAAAAGTTGTTACTGATTGTTCTCACTTTGTTTTACGTATGTCCCCGGATTGAGTTTACAATAGGTATGATTGACCAAAAATTTTCGAAATTGGAATTTCATATTTTGGGATTCCACCCCTTTAGTTTACTTTCGATTTTTTCAAGTCAAGTAAGCCTTGGATAGTCGAGCAAACACTATTTTAGTTCTTAGGGTAAACTATCCCTTTCGTTCACAGTACGCCAAAGTGTTGATTAAAGAAAAGTTGTCTAGAATTAACAGTTATGGCGTTATACCCCTCAGAATGATCGGCCTACTTTGATAAAATCCAGTAAATTGGACCATTCCTACACATCCAAGGTGACCAAATTTATGGTTTTAACCAATTCACAACAATTTGTGAATAATGCGCCGGACAACCATCGTGTTGGAAATACATTGATCGCCGATAATTGAGAGGCAACTCACCTAAAGCGTCATCGAAGAAATTGTCTAGCATATTTAAGCATGTATGCTGGTTAACATTATTATCTTAAAATATGGCCCTATTATTCCATAGAATATGAAATAGCACACCATACATTGACTTTAACAAAATATTGCTCGGTGATTTGTAATTTAAAAAAAAAAAGGATTAGTGTCACCCAATATCGAACATGTGGCGAGGGAAACAGTTCCATTGGTAGAAAATGTAGCCTCGTCTGAGAACAAAAATGTTTCGATAAAAATAACGATTACTTGCTATTTTGCTTCCTATCCATAAACAGAAGTCTAGACATTTTGCTTCGTCTCCTGGTTCCAAAGTATGATTAAAAATGGGTTTGTAGGATAAATCTTCCGGTCTTTCAAAGTTCGTTGTATGTGTGATTTACTAATGCCTAAGCGAAGCGACCGCTTCTCAAAGACAGTTTGGATCATTTTGTACCGAATCTAAAGTTAGTAGAGAGCGACATCGTCTTCATTTATGTATTCTTAGCTTTCTTTTTACATTAGTACTGAATCAGTTCTTAAAATTTCTTAATAAGCTTCTGTACACCTACATGTGATACATAAATATCTGGAAATTTTTCATTAAATATCGAAAACCTCAATAACTGTTCTACATTGTTCTAGTTGTTCCTAGCATTGTCTCTGAAAGAACAAATCCATAACTCAACATATAAGCTCAAACAATTAAAAACAAAATTTTTGAGCTGGCACCCCTCTCTTTCAAAAATTTAAAATTTTGGATACAGTTCTGCTTGTTCATGATCATTTTGGGTAAATACAAACAAAACTTGACATGTAATCGATGTTTTTGTTTTTGTAAATATTAAGCCACCCCATGCTATTATTGCTGTTTAAATTGCAATATGTACTCCCAACACTGAAATTTATCAAAGTAGGCCGATCATTCTGAAAATTTTCATAACGCTATAACTTAATTCCGAACAACTTTTCTTAGTAACACTTGGCGTACTGTGAACGAAAAGGGTAGTCTTACCTAGAACTAAAAATAGTGTTTGTTCGACTGTTAAGGCTTACTTGGACTTGAAAAATCGAAACAGTAAACTAAAAATAAGTTTCAGGACAGCAAGGCGGAATCCCAAAATATGAAATTCTAATTCGAAAATTTTTTGGTCAATTATACCTATTGTAAACTCAATCCGGGGACATAATGTATATTGTTCCAAAGTCACAATGTTTCAACTCAAATTAAAAAAAAACTACTTTTTGAGTTGGCTTCCCTTTTTTCAAAAATCTAAAATATTGGGACAGTTTTACGTTGTTCTAGTTGTTCTGAACATTGTTCCAAAAGAACAAATCTATAACTCAAATTATAAGCTTCCAAATAAAAAAAAACAATTTTTGAAGTTGGCACCCTTCTTGTAAATATTAAAAAATTCCATACTGTTCTACATTGTTCTAGTTGTTCTTAGCATTGTCACGAAAGAACAATCCATATACTCAATATATAAGCTCAAAAATTAAAAAGATTTTGGAGCTGGCACCTTTTTTCGGAGAAATTTAAAAATTTCGATACAGTTCTAGGTTGTTCTAGTTGTTCTGAACATTGTTCTAAAAAGAATAAATCCATAACTCAAATTATAGGTCCCAATTTAAAAGAAACAATTTTTAAGTTGCACCCTTTTTTGTTTAAACAACATTATAGAAAGTCTACTTATTGACTAATCAATAGTACTTTATCTACCTGTATACTGCTTATTTTTTTACATATACATTTTGGTATTTTTTAATGCCGATTTTAATGAGAATATTTATCATTCAAAGCTTGAGGACATTATTAAACAAATGTCTGGAAAAAAGAAGAAAACACAAGGATGGAACAACGCAGTAATTGTATTGCTTCACGAGAACTCCGTCCACGGTTAAAAATTTATAGACCAATAAGATGTCTGTGAAAAGTTAGCACCTATTTCTCAAAAATTTTTAATTTTAAAAGTTGTTACTATTGTTCTCACTTTGTTCTATATTGTTTCAAAGTCACAATGTTTCAACTCAGAATAGTTTTCGAATAAAGCAAAAAATCTACTTTTTGAGTTGCCACCCCTATTTTCAAAGATCTAAAATATTGGGACAGTATTACGTTGTTCTAGTTGTTCTGAAGATTGTTCCAAAAAGAACAAATCTATAACTCAAATTATAAGCACCCTAAATTAAATTCAAATTCAATACTGTTCTACATTGTTCTAGTTGTTCCTAGCATTGTCGCGAAAGGTCAAATTCATAACTCAATCTATAACGTCACAAATTAAGCAAAAATTTTAAGTTGGCACCCTTTTCTTCAAAAATTTTTAACTGAAAGTGTCAATATATCTACAAAAAATTACATCTTCAATCGATCTCTTTTTGATGTCCTTAAAAAAAGAAATTGAAAAATTACCTGCCTCTGGCTGCTCAGAGCGATTTCAAGTTAGAGGTTCTCAATTTTTACACATAAAATTAATGGAGCATATGACCTATAATTGTATGTCTTTAATTTTTAATTTTGTGCAAGTTGGTAGATCAATAGTAATTTATTATTATTTTAAACAGTAAAGAAAACACCGGTCAATATAATGCTTAAGCAAATCCACTTATGTCAGCGCTCATCTTAAGCAACTTTGTCGTTAATAAAAAATATGAAGAGACGTTAGCCGAGAAGCATTTTACACGGACACAAACAGACATACTAATTCTGCAGTCCGACGCCACATCTTCTTGCTATTGGGTTATAAATGCATTTTTTTTTAATTCTGTTTATTCGGATTTACCAAAAATGTTCAGAACAACTAGAACTGTATCAAAATTTTTAATTTTTGAAAAGGGTTAGTGCCAGCTCCAAAATTTTGTTTTAATTTTTGAGCTTATATATTGAGTTATGGATTTGTTCTTTCGCAACAATGCTAAGAATAACTAGAACAATGTAGAACAGTATTAAATTTTTGATATTTATGAAAAGGGTGTCAACCTCAAAATTGTTTTTTTAATTTGGGTGCTTATAATTTGAGTTATAGATTTGTTCCCTTGGAACAATTTTTGAGAAACAACTGGAACAACGTAAAACTGTCCCAATATTTTACATATTTTGAAAAAGGGGTGCCAACTCAAAATAGTTTTTTTTTGTTTTATTCGAAAACTATTTGAGTTGTAACATTGTTACTTTGGAACAATATAGAACAAAGTGAGAGACAATTAGTAACAATTTTTAAAAATTAAAAAATTTTGAGAAATGGGGGTGCTAACTTCACGGACGTCAACAAGATGGGAAACATGGTGAGAGCATCTTTTATAATTTTTATTTCTAGTTCTATTTATTTATTTTTTTGAATAATTTGTTGTTTAGTGGGCTGATACTCTGTTAATTTTAATGTTCGCTTTTGTTAAATTATTCTCACTTCTCAAGCTGTTGAACCCATCAAAAAATGAGCATTATAGGCAACTGAACTATGTGGAAAAAAATCGTCTCTATCAAATACATCCCTTTATAATCATAAAAGTGTAATTAGCGCAAAAATACTGTATTTGGGGTATGGGAACCCTAGTAACTACATGAAAGACAATTATTCTCTATGAGATGATCCGACAAAATACAAGGGAGTTCTATTTGAGATAAGCAAAATAATCTATACTTTGAATGTAAGTTGATAATTGCAAATCTTAACTTTTGAACACCTCTGTGAAGTATTTCGAAATTTTATTCCAAAGTGGCTGATGAAGCCATGAGTTATTAGTTGAAACCAGCAAGTTTTTTCTTTGATTCTATCTTGGTATCGGGAGAATTTTTTTAAAAAGACCTGCACATTTATCAAATAAATAAAATATCTTGAAGAACCGCAATAGCTAGGTAGAGGGATTCTTGAAGAAGCTGGTCCTTTATTTTTTCCGTAGAATTCGAAATCGTCGTCAAATACAAGATGTCCCATAAGAAAAAAACATAACTCCTCTATTCGGGTTACTGTTCCTGAACCACCCTGTATATTTGAAAATATTTTCAGCCTAGTAGCCTTTATTAACCTACATGATATTCTTCGCTTTAAATAAATTGGAAATAAAGTGTTAACGCGTTAACTTGAAACTCCAAATGTTAGTGATGAGACACCCTATTGAGTTATGGATTTGTTCTTTCGGGACAATGCTAAGAACAACTAGAACAATGTATAACAGTATTGAATTTTACGATATTTACAAAAAAGGGGTGCCAACTTAAAAGTTTTTTTTATACTTTGAAATACTATTATTTGAATTATGGATTTGTCATTTTGGAACAATGTTCAGAACAACTAGAACAACCTAGAACTGTATCAAAATTTAAAATTTTTGAAAAAGGGTGCCAGCTCCAAAATTTTGTTTTTAATTTTTGAGCTATATATTGAGTTATGGATCAACTGGAACAATGGGAAGAACAGTATGGAATTCTTTTTAATATTTACAAAAAGGGGTGCCAATTCGAAAATTGTTTTTTTAATTTGAAGCTTATAATTTGAGTTATGGATTTGTTCTTTTCGAACAAAGTTCAGAACAACTGCCAACAACGTAAAACCGTCCCAATATTTTAGTTTTTTGGGAAAAAGGGGGTGCCAACTCAAAAGTAGTTCTTTTGTTTTATTCAAAACTATTTGAGTTGAAACATTGTTACTTTGGAACAATAGTAGAACAAAAATGAGAACAATCAGTAACAACTTTTAAAATTAAAATTTTGAGAAACGGGGGTACTAACTTCACGGACGTACCCATAAGTCTATTATGTCAACTCTACCAGCTACTGACTAAACTACTGACCAACAGGTTGACCAAAGAAACTTGACGAATATCAGCCTCCAGAACAAGTAAGATTCCAAAAACAATACAATACTTTGGACCATCTGCAAACAATACGTAACTTAATTGAAAAAACTTATGAATATACCGGGTATCCACTTATATTTTCTCCAATTTTAACTACCTATAACTTCTAAACGGTTCAGGATAGAAACATGCGGTTTTCACTGAAATGTTATACAAGTATTCTTTGAGTAAATCGTCCAAAACGACCGACTATGATTACAAGAACTGAACAAATTGATGTTCTGTTGACGATTTTTTATTTGTATCTCTCATTTTAAAATTAATTACTGGGTCATTCGCTACCTGATTTTGAAAAACTTTGCATCGCTGCATAGGTGAAAATCAGTTCTTTCAAACTACAAAAAATATTCTGGTGTTCCCTGAAAAAATTGTCAAACATCCGCCATTATTGTTATGACGTCCCGAAGAGATAAAAATCAATGTAACATTTCCGAAGACCTCGATATATAGAACTAATGTAAAATATAATACAGATGACACCAAGCACAATAAAACTACAGGAAAACACGAACAACGTATACGCCAAGAAGACTCAATCTCCCCCAAAAACTATTGTAATGGAGGATATATTTAAGTAACTTATGGGAAAACCGAGACCTAGTTATTAAAGGACACAGAATTAATAACTTAAGGTATGCTAACGATGTGGTAATAATAACAGACAAAGAAGCGGATCTGCAAGAAATGTTACAGGAACTTGAAGCTAAACGCTGATTAATGAAAAGAAGTAGAATATTTATCATTAATTTTTCATTGTCAATGCATTTTTAGGGTCTATAAACAATAATAACCTTTTTTAACAAAAGCCGCAAATGAGAGATCTTCTTAATTTTTTTGAAGCACTGAAGTTTTTATTGGTTCCCATCACCTCACTTTAACAATTTGCTGTTTAAAACCACCTAGTCATGTTACCTTTTTGATTAAATTTGTGTAGTAATTTATTCTTTCTCCGCTTTCTTCTTTTAAGGTTCATAAACGGGTATTTCTCAATAAGAGTTTGTACTTTCAGGAATTTTACTAAACAACATCTTTTATTATCTCTCTCTCTCTATTATATTCCTCCTCTACCATTTTGCAGAACTACATTACAGTTTCCACCACTGTAAGATTTTCATCTTCTTATACATATTTCATTTCATTAATTTGATGTTGTACTTAACTTCTTATTTAAAATTAGTCCTACAGTTTTCTGATCGATAATCGTGAAATTCTTTCCATTTAACTTGAGTACCTATCTAAAAATTGTAAAGAATCTTATCGTTGTTTTTCTTATTGCAATTCACAAGTAACGCGAGTTTAATAAACAGCCAGGATCGAATTACACTTATCATTTATTTTAACACATACAGTTATTCTAATTGTATAAATATGCACAAGATTACTTCGTTAGAATTTATATAAACTTATGTGACGACTAATAACTTCAAACTTACTGACACACTTTTATAGCTGTAAAATAATATCTAGAAGACAACTGAACGTTCCGTAACGAAGTTCTAAAAACACCGCGATCATTATAATTTATTTAAGGAACTCCAGTGGTGTAACAAAACTGCAGTATTTTATTAAAAGACGTACACGCTTCTTGTGTTAATACTTGATGTGTTTAACGTTAATTAACAACAATATTTTTATGAAAAACAATTTGATATGAATTTATATTTTTAAAACAATTTGTAATTCATGCGGATGCCAACAAAATCAATTTAATATGATTCTGACGATGTTCGGACACAGAACCATAAGTTTTTATTAATTTTTTTTTTGATAAGTAGATATAAATTATTACTGATCTTAAATTAAGGCATAAACCAAGTATAATGAAAGGTACTAACTGTTTTATAACAAAAAGGCTCTAGTCATACATGTTTGAATGTTTTGATTGCCTTATTAATGTTTCTATCATTGTTAAAGATATATCCGTAAAATTAGTGTGTTGTTTTCTAATAAATAGAAGCCTGAGGAAGTGCTCACCTTGTGCACGAAAACGTCGTCACATATTACAAACAGCGTTTAGTGTTTACCCTGCCCCTCCTATATGAAGGTTAACTATTTTAGAAAAAATATTAAGGTGGAAACAAACTGACCAAGTATCATCAATTACTTCTGATTATCTTCTGGAATACAGGGTTTGTCCGTAAAGTAATGCAATTTTTTGGGCTGCACCACTTACTGCGAACAGTTGGAGCACCAGGATCGCTGTTCTCGTGTATCCTTGTTTAGTACGTGTGTCAGGACACGCGATGGAATCGTCACTCGTCACTTACGGGGACAATGCTCTTTGTATTCGCAAGTTTAGAGATGGTTGAAAACGTTCAAGGATGGACGGGAAGAGGTTTCCGAAAACCCCGCAGTGACCGGCCGTCAATCCAGCACAACCGACGACAACGTGTGCGTGATGAGCTGAATTTGATCGTCGGTTGCTATGTCGCTAACGAACTTTTTGAACGTTTGGAAATTGAACCTAATTTTTGGACTGTGTCGTTACCGGAGATGAAACATGGTGTTTAGAGTTTGACCCGTACTACCCAGAAGCAAAACGGCAAAGCATGTCAAAAGTTAAAACGATGTTGATTGTCTTTTCGACGCCAAAGATGTGGTCCACAAGGAGTTAGTTCCTCAAGGCCAAACCGTGAACGCTGCCTACTACGTTGATGTGCTGGAGAGACTGCGAAAAAGGGTCGTCCGAGTAAGAAAGGAGATCGTCACAACCTGGGAACTCCACCACGACAATGCGTCCATTACTACCTGGCGAAACACAGATTGGCGACACTTCCCCAAACCCCCTACTCGCCCGACTTTTTTCCGGCGGACTTCTTTCCGTTTCCAAGAATTATTCCGTCATGAAAGGAGTCCGTTTTTGGTCGATTAAAGCCATCTAAGAGGCCGTGACGAGAGCTCTTGCAGAAGTACCCGTTGACGCCTTCCAGAACGCATACCGGCGTGGCAGATTTGGCGGAAAAAGTGTGTCAATGTCCAAAGGGACTATTTTGAAGAATTAAAACTTTTTCTAGGTAGTTTCATAATAGGATGTTAGGTCTTCATTGTCTGTGCCGAAGGATTCTAATGTAAAGACATTTAAGTTGGTACCTTTTTCAAGGTATCGAAAAGGTTGCACATATTACCAACTGAAACGTCGTCGGATTAGAATACTTCGACACACTTCTTAGTGAAGGACTAACATCCTGTTATATATAATACATATATTTTTTTAAATTTGCATTACTTTCCGGACAAACCGTGTATTGTTCTACAACTATAAAAGCGTAGTACTAGTTGTTCAGTTAGTTCGAACTTATCATTGAATATGAGTTGATATAAATTATAACAAGTAGTCTTGTGTGTTTTTATACGAATTATAGCTACTACACGTTGAAATAAATAATCTCTTAAGAGTGTAATTCGATCTCGGCTATTTATTAATTCCGCGGTTGTGAATGCGGAAAAACAATAATAAGAATTAAGTGAAATGTGTGTCTAGCATTGTAACAATATGTTAAAAATATCAACATCTTTTCATTACCATTGCACAATATTACTGAATGAAATTTTTGAATTTAAAAAACTCTAATGTATTTCGATGCTGTGTTCAATCGTTTCAGATATAAACAATAAAGTAATATTTAAAATTCATATTATGAATTATTAGGAAATAATTAACTAAAACTTATGTTTTCAGTTTTTAACTTTAGACCTTAGAACGCTCTAATTTTAAATGTTAAAATAGGGCTCATTTCACATACAAACTGTGGATTATGAAAGTTCTAAAGTTGTTCCAGTAAATCCTCTTACCGTACGCTATTGCTTGTGGTTTACTATATAATTACAATTAATGCAGATATATACTGCGGTGTAAAATATAAATATCGCTTATGTTTTTAATAAAGTTTTTGTAAGTTTGAAATTTATTCCTTTTGTTTACATTTGACTGCTCAGTGCATTGTCATCCAATGTAAATGAATGAAATTAACTCTAAATACTACCTTAATAATAAGAACTTTGCCAGAATAATGTTTGTCTAGACTGTCTTTGTTTAGTGGAAAAAAATCATTAAATAATATTGCACGTAAGGTCAAACTACCTGCCTAGTTTGCCACGATAGGAACGATCTTTCGAAAGAGTTGTTTGTATAAAATGTGGATAACCTTCATGATAAGTCCATCAACATATAGTATTGTGATCGAGTTTTTTTTTTGCTTTGTGCATTTGAATAATAGAACAAAGTGCTAATATCTATCGTTGGAAAATTCCTTTTTAAAAATGTGGCTTTGAAAGTTATTGGAAAATAAACGATAAATTTTATTTATAAACTTTAATCGGTGGTTCATTTTTTTGAAATAAACAAATTTGGTTTTTTATCGGATAAATGCAATGCAACGCTCAAGTTGTTTGTAAATAAAGTGTTTGTTAACTAATTTTAATTACCTCCCTGAGTGTGTGTTTAAGTCGTGATTTATATGACGATGGGGTATTGTATTGATGTCAGTATAGTGTGGCATATGGTCTGAGTGACAGTTAAGTGAGATTATTCTTAAAATATATTACAAATATTGCAAATGATTTTTGTACAAATTCGGTTCGAGCTTTGTAATCTAGACTCACTCTAGTTTCTCCTACAGTAGTGAACTTGGATTAGATAATATGGTATTTATTAAAACTATTTATTGTTTAATGTTTATCAAATGTATCTCCTTTTACATTGACAATATTGGTGTTTATTTTTAATCGATTTTTTTATGTACCTATGTCTAAAAATCCATTTAGATTATTTGTTTCTGCTGAGACTTTGTAAATTCAAAATCGTTTCATCATGTGCACATACATCTTCCTTTTGTGTTTCTACTAATCTAATCTATTCTCTATATTTAGTATCTTTTGATCATTCATTTTCGAAATATCATTGTAGAGATCATATGTGAATCTTTTTTTTATTTTTTAACTTTTTTATTCTGTTACATAGCTAGTGCTTTAGTCTAATTTTTTGAACGGATACATCTATTTAGTGATGAAAATGCCGCAATTTCTTAAAACTTGAAAACAATATAATCAATAGAAAAACAATTTACCGTCGTCCTGAGATTTAATGCAGCGAATTATAGTGAGTACATTGGATTCCTAAACTCTACAAATGGAATAGTTTTATGTAACAAAATTTAAGCATTTTAAGAATTTGTTACTACCCCAACTCACAAGTCTTAAAAATTAAACTTAGTTATTACTTATTCCACAAGGTGGCCCAAAATGTCTGAATGTACACTCATGAAATTTAAAACTTGGACACCACAATTTCTGTAAACAAAAGTTTGCACATTGTGAAGCGGGCTTAAGGGTATCATTTACAATTCTAACAGCAGGTAGTCTCAGCAGGGGTTATCTTATAGAAGGACTGTAGAATGAATCATTACACTAAGCACGTTTTAGAAAATAGGTAATTTACGTTGCTTACTTAATTTTTTCTTTAAAGAATATATTTGAAGGTATCGCTAATTAAACACCATAGCTCGATTAATTATCGAATCAAAATTTTGTTTAGGAAATGTTTACAAAATAAAATTAGAAATAATTTTGATTTAAAAACGTCTACAAGCAATAACTTTTAAATTAAATCAAAAACTAAACATGGTTATTTGGGTTGACTGATTATTACTTATTTTTAAATAAATCTAACCTACTAATTATTGTAAGTTATTAAAAAAATCATTAAACTCTCTATTCATAATATTTAGTCCTTACAAAATGTATATTTTATGACGTTTCATTTTTTTCTGTAGTTAATATAAAAGTGAAAATAAAAAACTAAGGCAATTCTTATTGTCAACGTATATATTTAGTTTTTTGACAAGAATTTATTACATAATTATAATTAAGATACCAAGTTATAGTTTAAAATTAAATGAAAACTGTTTTTTTAAATAAAGGTATTACTATATAAATAAATATAAGAAATCAATAATGGGTGTGACCTCCATTATTATTGATACATTCTTGGAGGCGTCTGCTCATTGACGCTATCAAGGTATCAATATAATTAATATTAATCGTTTCCCATGCGGTATCAATGGCTGCAATTAGTGCATTATGGTTTACTGGTATAAAATTTGGCCCTTGTTGTCTTCGGATAACAGCAAGTATTCGAGTTGGGGCGTTGTCCTTTAACAACAAAAAATACATTATGAAAATGTTAATTCAACAGATCCCGAACTATTTTTGAGAAAGTATAGTGAAATAAGAATACTTACTTGTTGGAAAATATAATCTTCGTCTGGATAAAACACTTCGACTGAAGGTTTCATAATAGTTTCCAAAATATCTAAATACGCAGCAGAATCAAGACGTCCATCGATAGCCCAACAAACTCCTGGACCCCGCGCTAACCCAACCCCACACATTCACAGAAAAATAACCACTTCGTTTTTAGGACATATGTGATTATTTTCGTAACGAGTTCCTTCCATTCTAAAAAACTTTTAGTGGTCCATCGTTGCGGCTATTGAACGTTTTTTCGTCGCTAAAAATCACTCGATTCCAAAATTCCAAAAGTTCGTTCACATATCGCCTTGCAAATTCCAGACGACGTCTCATATTTTCGTCACTGAGAACTTCTTTCGCAGCAGCATTATACTTCTTTATTCCCATCTCCTTTAATCTTTTTGTGCAGTTATACGGCATCCGGGAAAATGTGTATCTGCTATAGCCCTGAGTATGTAGCAAATGGTTGTTCTGTTACGTAATGAAACAACTCGAGATCTTGAGCACGTGTAGATACTTTAGGTCTACCACTTCCGATGGCTCTTTCCAAAGTGTGTTCAAGATTCCATTTTACTCGGTAATGCCCTACGGTGCTTTTGGTATATCTAACATACGTGAAATTTCACGCACGCTACGGCCCGCCGCTAATTCCGAAACAATCCGCGCTTTCAAATCAGCACCGAGATGAGGTGGCATTTTCACAACACTTGAAATTTTAAACTAAAATGGAATTTACATTTCTTACTTTATTTATTGGTTCACACTACCCTTCTCAAACAGTAGGTAATTGTTTATTTATTACATACTTCTAATGACCAATGTAACAACCCTTAGAGCAATATGACTCAAAGGAAGTAAATTAAACAAGCAAGGATATTCTATTGTTATTGAAACTTATTCATAAAGTAAAAGCCATTTCCTTATAATGCTAATGGACAGGATTTTCTTTTAAGTATTAAGATTACAATAGAGGACTTATAAACTTTCGAAAATATCTAATTATAAATATTTACACTGCAATTGCGCTTTTTCCTTAATAATTTCTTAGCAATAACATACTAATCTTTATTCGCCAAAAATTGTTGCTTAAGTTGTAAAGCTTCGTACACACCTGAACAACAAACCGAGCAACAAACATAACAACGAACCGAAAGTCAAACAGAACGACAAACGATCTTTTATGATTTCCACAATCCGAACAACAAACGGAACGTTTGTGCTGTTCCCATAATTATTTTCAGTAGTTTTCAGTTCATATATATTTATTATTGAGAAGAGAAAATTGCGGAAAACAAGAAGATAGTGCCAACCAAATTTTTACGCACAAAGAAGAGTAAAAATTATAATTTACTTCGCTTTTTTTTATTTTGGAAATTTCCCGCCCAAATGATGCTAATAGGGACATCATTTTTTTCTTGCATTCTTAAACACTGATTAATTTAAAACATTTTTCTTCTGTCAACTCCATAATATTACCTAAAACACAACAAACCCACAAAAGGGAGGACAAAAATAAATAATTTAATTCTCCCGCATAAGTTTGTTCGCCGTTTTGTTTAGATTCGTCCAAACCTGCAAACGCATTCGCGCGCATTTTCTTTGATGTCGGAGAAAAACCGACAAGTTGCGGGAACGCCGCAAACCGTTCGTGGAACAATCAGGACTTGCGAATCTGTTCTAAAATTCGTACGTAGCACCGTCCAAATTAATGTTCCGATTGCCGTTCGGTTCGTTGTTCTGTTTGTTCCTCGGTTTGTTGTTCAGGTGTGTACGAAGCTTTACAATAAGCATATTAATATGAACTATATCTTATGAAAGGAGAGTTATGTAACTATAATTAACGACTTAACGTTACGTTAGTAGATTCCATTTACTATTTACACATATTTTCTTGGAACATTCGATAATTAACTATCGGGATATGATGACCCTATACTTCGCAGGTTGTGCGCAACTGGATACAAGCAAATAACTTGGAGCTGTTACCCTGGCCAGCAAAAAGCCCAGATTTTAACATTATCGAAAATGTTTGGGCTCGAATACTTGCTGTTATCCGAAGACAACAAGGGCCAAATTTTATACCAGTAAACCGTAATGCACTAATTGCAGCCATTGATACCGCATGGGAAACGATTAATATTAATTATATTGATACCTTGATAGCGTCAATGAGCAGACGCCTCCAAGAATGTATCAATAATAATGGAGGTCACACCCATTATTGATTTCTTATATTTATTTATATAGTAATACCTTTATTTAAAAAAAAAGTTTTCATTTAATTTTAAACTATAACTTGGTATCTTAATTATAATTATGTAATAAATTCTTGTCAAAAAACTAAATATATACGTTGACAATAAGAATTGCCTTAGTTTTTATTTTCACTTTTATATTAACTACAGAAAAAATGAAACGTCATAAAATATACATTTTGTAAGGACTAAATATTATGAATAGAGAGTTTAATGATTTTTTTAATAACTTACAATAATTAGTAGGTTAGATTTATTTAAAATAAGTAATAATCAGTAACCAGTTTTTGATTTAATTTAAAAGTTATTGCTTGTAGACGTTTTTAAATCAAAATTATTTCTAATTTTATTTTGTAAACATTTCCTAAACAAAATTTTGATTCGATAATTAATCGAGCTATGGTGTTTAATTAGCGATACCTTCAAATATATTCTTTAAAGAAAAAAATTAAGTAAGCAACGTAAATTACCTATTTTCTAAAACGTGCTTAGTGTAATGATTCATTCTACAGTCCTTCTATAAGATAACCCCTGCTGAGACTACCTGCTGTTAGAATTGTAAATGATACCCTTAAGCCCGCTTCACAATGTGCAAACTTTTGTTTACAGAAATTGTGGTGTCCAAGTTTTAAATTTCATGAGTGTACTCTATCATTGTTAATTTTACTTACTTCATTTGCTTTGAAAATTTAACATAATAAATAAAAATATTTAGAGCAATTTTTTTAAAACATATCGAGTAAGGTCAAAATATGATAAACCTAAACCAAGTTTCATCTTTGAAATTTATTCTAAATTCCATCAAGTTCTTATTGGGATGTGTTCATCCGTTCTTATATTTTTAACTTTTAGTTTAGTACCAAAAAGGGAACTCAACTGCCAGTAAACAATTGGGATTAGTTCTCTTAATAGGTGAAGTATAATAAATTGTCAGTTGATATTTATAATTATTGATAATAAGTAGGTAGTTAACAAATATATTTAAAAACAGAACTTTAAAACAAATTTTGTTCTTTTAAACCAATTATTGAGTGAAAGTTCTTACTTTTTAAAATTTACAAAAATTATATTATAATTAAAATTTATTTATTCGTTTAACAAATTCGTTTTATTTATTTTTATTTAACATTAAATAATTTTTCGTCGCTTTGATGAAAGTTTCTAAAATTGAAAATATTATTTCAATTTCATTTTCAATTGTTTGTTAGAATATCATCAGTAACTGCCAAAGTATACGTTGTTTTTTGTAATGGATACTTTAGATGAATGCTGTTGTAGATTTTCTAATCTTTAAGAATATTGAATCCTTAAGAACTGGAGTTTTGTCAACGATTGAAAAGTATTTGAAAGAAAGTTCCAAGACACACAGTTCTAGAGTCCTTCATAAGATAAACAAATAAGTAATGAAGGTTGTTACTATGACAATTGATTATAAAACTATGACTTAACTATGTTTATGAACCATGAGCGGAATATAAAACAAAACGTATCTTTATTATTCGTACTTCGCAGTTTTTGTGGACATGTCTACTGCGAGGTGTAATCATCCATCATTTATTCTAAGAGGTATAGGATTTTCCATAGTAAATGGTTGGCCTTTATCTATTATTATATACATGAACAATGGAATCAATGTAACGAAATCTTATATTTGTAGAAATGCGGAAAACTAAGCGCATTTTTAACGTAATATTTCAAATTCTTGCCAACCGAATAAAACAGTAGATAATTACAGAATTACGTAAGGCACGTATTTTGCCTGATTTGAGGCTCATCAGTGTAGGGTAGCTCGAACGTAAAGTCTACAAAAATCACCGGAATTAGCTGCAGTATTTCAACACATCGTGCTCCTGCTAATTAAGCAACAGATAGTCGGTGTTACACCTCATGAACAGTTGCCATGTACAGGAACCGAAGCAAACAAAAGACCTGAGGGGCGTGGCTGGCGCCGCTTTAGTTTTGACGGTACATTCAGATTAACAAGTTTTTTACAAAGACAGTTTACAATAACACAATGATTTTGGAATCGAATCACATTATCGGTTTAATCAGCAACGTTTACGCTTCTGAGTAACTCTCCGTCTAACTTTCTTCATAGTAAATTTTATTATAAATTCGTACTAGTAATTGCCTACAAATTACAAGAAACAAAAATTGACGAGACGAACATTTTAAGAATAGACCAATTATAGTATAATCATTTTATAAAATCACATAAAAGTGTAGACAAAATCAATTATAAAATTATTTTCACTTATACACTGTTATCTTCTCATCACTTATTTCTTCATCTGATGAACCAGTGT
The DNA here is from genome assembly GCA_030710515.1 of Abscondita cerata. Lineage (NCBI taxonomy): Eukaryota > Metazoa > Arthropoda > Insecta > Coleoptera > Lampyridae > Abscondita > Abscondita cerata. The sequence goes on from JALBCR010003025.1 coordinate 91,735, forward strand.
TCACCACGAATGCCATATTTTCAACCACTTCATCTAACAGAGCATCTCGTTCCCACATTTCATTAGCTAATCGATTGACATGATTGCAATGTTTCCCCAATCTGACGGTATGATTTCTGAAAATGATTTTTATTTTTACGGTGTCCTAAAATTAAAGCAATATTTGAATTTGCCGCCATTCGTGCAGTAAATTATTGGTAATTCTGAAAAAAAAACTATGACAGCTGAGAGTGTATTAAAAAATTAAATTAAAGTTTGGCGGCCACAGTTCGAAAATTACATACAAAATATGATCAGAATAGTGTTTTAACTTCGTCAACTGTGAGGTACAGACTGTTCAAAACAAATGTCAAGAGCCTGCATGTGATTGTCGAAAATAAAATGCATCTTACAACGTGATTTTGGGCAGGAGCCATTATTGGACCATACTTTTTTGAAAAACGAAGTTGGTGAATCAGTGACTGTTATTGAACCTGGTAACACAGGTCCTTCTATCGAAATTGAATGATATTGATGTGGCCAATATGTGGTTTCAACAAGACAGTGCCATAGGTCATTCAGCTTGCGAAACAATTCAATTACTGCATGAGGTATTTCCTGGTCGCTTCGGTGATCAGAATTGGGCGTTTGATTTCACCATTGATTTCTTTTTTTTTGGAGTTATTTGAAGTCAAATATCTATATGTCAACAAGGAAATTAAACGGTGCGTCAACGAAATTCAGCCACACTTATCAAAATGGTTAAGGAAAAATTTCGCCAAACGTGTGCGAATGTGCCAGCAAAACCGCGGAGGTCATTTACCCAATGTGTTATTTTATAAATAACCCTATCCTACGCACTTTGTTATTCAATACAAAAATGCAAGTTAAAGATAACTTCTTTAAGAGTAGGTATCATTTGGTTGGCTGCGCAAATAGAATGTTAAATTTTTAGATTTTTACTTGCTTATTTGAAATTTTGGATGTTTGGTCAATATCTAAACATTTTCGGTTGTCATCTCAACACGCTCCAACTCCTCAAGACAGGATCATGTTGCTGCTAACTAATCTATTTCTTAATATACGGCTCATCAAGTTTTTTTCTAGGTTATATGGTCTGCAGATTGTCGGAACCATAGTTTTCCTACTATTTCATCTATGCCACCTTTAACATCTACTCCAAGTCTATACCGCGACGTTTTCTTTCTTGGTGTGGTCTCCAATCGGAGACCTTCATAGTCCATGTGCCTTGTGTTGTTCTTACTAAGTCCCCTGCTCATTGCCACTTTAGTCTACCGGATATGCTGCATCCTACACCTTCTAAGTTTGTTCTATTTCTTATAACTTTGTTTTTCCTTCGTTTCTGTATTCGCACTCCTAACATGGCTCTTTCATTTTCTTTGGCAGTTTGGCACTTTTAGATTTTCTTATATTTATCTTATTAAGGACCATGTTTCTGGCGCATAAGTTAATATTGGCAGCACACATTGCTTGTACACTCTTGTCATTAGGTATTGCGGTAAGTTTGTATTAAATACTTGTTTTCTAAGTTTACCATAATTATCAGAAATCTTTTCAAGATTTCTGGGTCCAGCGGGACCATTTTAGCACTGAAACTGACTGACGAAATGTGCACGAACCTTTGGTGACATATAGGGATGACGTGAAAGTGAAGACAGAAGACTGATTTCAAGCAATCACACTCTTTTTTTTTCTATTCGAAGATAAAATGACAGATCATAATCGAATTGAGACGATCGTCGGAACTAAAAATCGTAGAAGCAAAATTTTATCTTTACTACGAAATAAAAAAAAACGTAAATTATGAACCTGTGTGTACGATTTTGATATTATTTGTGGATTTAATCAATACAGACTGATAGTCGACATAAACCTCTTTTTATTCAAGATGGTGTATCTGGTGTTGAAATTTCAGCGGAAGACCTGAAGATAACCATAAGAAAAGGAATTTTTCGTAAGTAGCTACTTGAACTGTAAAGAGAACATGATTTATTGATGGCTTCAACATTTAGGAGACTGCATATCTTGTATTTGAGTATTCAAATAAACTGCCGATTTGTCAGAAAATTGATTTTCATTTTGTCGTTAACAACTTTTTCGATATGAAATTATATTATTTGTTTTGTTTTTTTCAGATATTTAGACAAAATCTAATATTATTTCCATGTTCTTTATGTAACCGTTAATAACTGCTTAATCTACAATTTGCCAGTACCTTTGTTTTTTTTTTATTCTCGTTCTCCTCTTGTGTATGTATACATAGAGTGCATTCTTGAACTACATGGTATATCAATTTTCTGTAGATAAAATAATTTATCTTGAATCTGGCCCGAAATAATGTTTTTTATCTTCTATTAACTTTTGTTAATTTTTTTTGTACCTCTACAAAAAACGAGTTCTTCGAATAGAAGTTTATGTTATTTTGTCAACAAAAATTTTTAGACTGGGTTTTTAATTTTTGTTTTATTTTTTCTAATTGTGTTTATTGCGTTCTTCAAATATTTCTTTCAATTTTCTGAATAAAAAAAATGTAATTAACTTTTTTGGTTTTTCTTTAATTTTTTTTTTTGATTCACATAAATAAACTCGTTCTTGAATTACAAGTTTTATCAACTTTGTTTAGGTATTTTTTAATCAGACGTCAATAACGTTTTTCATCGTCAATTAGTGTATACATTCTTTCCTTTTTACTCACATCTTATGAAATAAGATGGAGAGATGAGAGTTTCCAAACGGAAAATTTTAACACCTCTTTTTTCACTTTTCCTACGAATTAGAGTTAGTACGTTATAATAAAGCAAAAAAAAATTGGCTGGCCGTCCATCCGAATGTAAACAAGATATCAAGAAAACCACCCGTCTGATTTTTATGAAATTTTGTACATGGCCCTTATTTATAATTCCGCAGATCTGATTTTATGTTATCGTAACAGATATTCCAATTTTTAAAATAATTAGAAAAATATTTATTTTACACATTGTTGTTTCAAATAAAAGTTGTTTAGAATTTAATTATACACAACTTTTTGTTTAAACTATTTTTGATTTGATAAGTAATTACTGAGATATAACAATCACGTGACAATAATTGTTGTACCAATATCAATTTTACAAAAACAGTTGAGGGAGAACAGTTGTTGGAAATTCTTTGTCTATAACTTTTGTTTGAACCATTTTTTCTAAAACGCAATTTTATTTTTGATTATTGGGGCGATATGGAGTTCTGCTGTGAACGCTTGTTTTACTTTCTAGCATGCTAGAGAGAAAGTATTATGATCGTGATCGAGAAAGTTAGTGGTGGCCACCGTATCATTCATTTATTCTTTGTACACAAGGTTTTTTGAAACACATGCCTGTGCAATATCTGAAGCGTAACATTTAACGAGCAAAGCGAGGCGAGGTGTTTATCGATGTTTCTTGAAAACTGTATTTTTCAGTAAGCGAAGCGAGTGTAAAAGCCGTGATGCGGCTTAGGTTTGGCGCCAAGCTTTTTGAAATACTGTGCTAGTAATTTATCTTTAAAAAAATACTTTATTTTTCATGTTGTCCTTGATAACTGTATTTACACAATTTATGGAAAAAAGCTAGTCGTCTTTATCGAAGTTGCTAATAGAAACTATATTTCTGAGTAATGAAACGTGCGATTTTTTGTTCACAAAAAAGGATTTTGAATTTTTCTTTTTATTTTTGCGTTGTGTTGAAACGGTTCGTGTTTGCCGCGAAGCGGCAACCCTAACGACACTGAGGGGTAAAAATGTTTTGTCCTTAAAATAATCTGAAGATGACTGTTGTTATTTAAATTGTTCGTTCGTTTAAATTTTATATACAGTGTGGAACAAAGGTTCTGCACAAAAATTCAAAATAGGAGATATTTATGGTAATATAAAAAAAAACGCTTAAATGTCTTGTTAAATATAGTGTGGAACAAAAGTTCCGCACAAAATTCAAAATAGGGTAATTTATGGTAATATGACGCTGAAATAGATAAGTTTTGAATATTGAAAAAACATATTTTGACATGAATTTGACAATTGCAGAGGTTACCATGGCAATGCAATGGCGTTACAAACATTTTTTGAAATTGAACCATATACTTTTTTTTAATTTTTGAATTTGTCATTAATCAAGGATTCTGGCAATATGTCATTTGTCATAAAAATATAGTGTGATATAAAAATACTGCTCATAATTCAAAAGATTTGCTTTAGCATTTTCTCATATCATGGTAAATCACCCATTTTCTGAATTATGTGCAATATGTTTAAACCGCACTGTATTAATTATGACAAATGACATCATTCTTGAATAAAAACGAATTCGAAAATCTAAAAAAAGATATATGCATCCATTTAAAAAAATGTTTGGTCACGTTGTCATGGTAACATGGTAACTGCTGCACTTGTAATAATTATGTTAAATTATAGTTTCTGTAATTCTGAATGATCTGTTTCAGCCAATCTTTCAGCATTTTGTCATATCTTGGTAAATGACCCATCCTTGGAATTGTGTGCCGTATTTTTGAACCACACTGTACTTTTATGACAAATGACATATCACCAGAATACTTGATTAATAACGAATTCTAAAATTTTAAAAAAGTATATATACAGTGTGAGTGTAAAGTATGGAATAAAATTCATTAAATTTTTATCCTTATTTTTATGTAATTTTTCTCGGACAGGTCAATTTTATTTTTTAATTTCTATCTTTTGGTATAAATCAACCCTTTCTATCTCCACCAGTGGCGGCGCAACAGGGAGCAACTTGAAAATTATAATGGCAGTGGGAGGCAAAAGTTACATTTTGGGAAATACCATTTCATCCTCTATGCAACAATGTAAGCATCTTCAACTTCGGTCGATTAGAACAGGAAAAATTTCTGGTTGCATTTTCTATTAATAAATCGACGCAAACAACAGTTCCCTGAAAGCATTTTACGAATCCCCACCTATTCGCATAAATGATATATTTCTATCACAACCAGTGGCGATGTAACGGAGGGCAATTTGAAAATTTAAAATGGTACTAGTAGTCAAAAGTTACATTTTCGGAAAGATCGTTTCATTTTCTGTTTAGCAATGTAATTGTTTCTAAAATTGGGCGATTAGAACAACCTTTATCCTTATTGTCTTTCAAATTTTCAAATTACCCCACAATACGCCGCCAGTGGTTAGGGTACAAATGTATAATTTGTACCTAAAGAAATAACCTAAAAAAAGATTTAGACGGTACTTTCAGGAAACTATTGCTTGTTTTGATTATTATTAATAGAAAATACAAGCAGACATTAATGTTAATGCTGAAAAATACACAAAGTAAGAACTTCGCTCGTTGTTTTTAATTTTTGGCTTTCAACGGATTTTAAAAATAAAATTATACTTTACATTTTGGGTTCAAAGGTTATTTCACTTTTAAAATTTTTTGAAAATATCGACTTTTTTGTTTTACAACCTATACTAACGTGCAATATATCAATCAAAAGCGTGTGGAAATCCAATTCCAAAACTGTTTTACTAGATTGGGATCAAACGTTATTGCACTTTAAAAGTTTTTGAAGATTTCGACTTTTTTGTTTATCAACTTGCATTGCATCAATCAAAAGCTGATTGAAAGACAATTCCAAAACTGCTTTAAAAAATGAGATGGCATTACGAGTTCAAAAGTTATTGCACTTTTAAGTTTTTTATCAAGCTTAATATCGTGTAATGTAATGTAACTCTAGTATTTATGTGTTCTAATCAAACGTAGAATGTTTTGTTTTACGCAGTTCTGATGTCTCTCTTTTCTGAGTCAAGTCTTTCTCTTTTCTAGTCAATCTTCATTTTTAAACAACTTTTATGCGCTTGCAACATTATTTTTATTGAATAATAACAAACATCTGGTTAAAAAACCATTGTGACGTAAAATGTCATAGTAAGAACCCCCTCTGAAAACCCCATTGCAAGAACATCTGAATAGGATTTACCAGCCAAATTCAGGGATACGGCATTCAAGAAAATCAGAAGTTTGTTATTATTCAATAAAAATAATGTTGCAAGCGCATAAACTTGTTTAAAATGGAGATTGATTAGAAAAGAGAAAGACTAGAGTTGAGTAGAAAAGAGAAAGACTAAAGTTGACTAGAAATGAAAGAAACAAGAACTGCGTAGAACAAAAATTCTACGATTCCAACGTTAATATAGGTTTGAAACAAAAAGTCAATATTTTCTAAAAATTTAAAAGTAGAAAAGAACTTTTGAACCCAGCATGTTAAAATATTTTTTAAAGATTTTTGAAATTGGCTTTAATCTCCTATTATTGATGTATTACACGACTGTGTACATGGAATACTTTTGAGATAATTACGAATATATACTGTATTTCCAGAAAAAATTGCAACACCTAGAAGTTGTCGAACGATTTTAATGAAATTTTCAGGTGAAACGTCTATTTTCATTAAACAAAGTGATGATTAAAATTTGAATAAAATCTAGCCAGTAATTTTGTTTTTGCCTGTTGTTTCCATAGCACATAGTAACAATAAATTTGAAGTATTAGACAATTTAGTAACTGTCAAGTTTGCAAATTGTTGTTGTTTCTTGACAAATTCATTCTGAACTTGAAAACAATGCCGAGAGTAGGTCAACATCAACATTTTGTCTAATTAAGTGATTTTGAACGTGGCCGTATTATTGGTATGAAAGAGACCGGACTTTCGCTAAGAGAAATTACTCGTCGTGTAAACCGAAATGTTTCATCGGTATTGAGATGTTGGTCCAAATGGTCTGAGGAAAGGGTTCAACATCGTCGCCGTAGATGTGGACGTCCTAGAATGACTACAGATCGCGAAGAACGTCGCTTAAGAGTTTTGGCCACAAGAGATAGATTTTCAACAACTCGATCAATTGCAAATGATTGGATGAGAGGTACAGGACTTAGGATGTCAATGTCATCTGTTTATCTACGCAGACTAGAGTGGAGCAACGAAAGGGTTAATTGGGCGCAAGAATGGCATCAAATTGTGTATTAGTGACGAGTCCCGATTTTGCTTGTGGGCCCACGATGGTCGTAGGAGGGTCAGACGGATGCGTGGAGAACGTAAAAACCCAACATTTTTTGTGGAACGCAACACAGCCCTCACTCAAGGAGTTATGATACTGGGTGCAATATGTTATGGTAGCAGATCACCCTTGGTCTTTATTGACGGCAACCTTAACGCAGCTGGTTAGATTGCTAATGTGCTACAACCAGTTGGCCTTCCATATCTTCAGGGGCTGCAAAATCCCATTTTCCAGCAGGATAATACGCGCCCTCATACGGCAAGGGCTACAACACGGTTTTTGGAAGAATCTAACATTGCCGTCCTCCCATGACCTGCTCGGTCGCCTGATTTGTCGCCAATTGAACATGTATGGGATATGATTGGTAGGCGACTGGGTAATTTACCGTACTCTCTAGATAATTTACACGATCTTCAGCAACGGATTCAAGAAGCTTGGGATGATATACCACAAGCAGCTATAGATCACTTGATTGATAGCATGCCAAGCCGTCTAGATTAGTGCATTACAAATAGTGGCGGAGCAACTCATTATTGAAAAAACTTTTAAGCTTTTGTTCTTTTGTTTTTAAATTTTAATCATCACTTTGTTTAATGAAAATAGACGTTTCCTGAAAATTTCATTAAAATCGTTCAACAACTTCTAGGTGTTGCAATTTTTTGGAAGTCAAATTGTCTTATAAAGTACTGACAACATATAATTTTATTTTTAAAATCCTCTTGAAAATTAAAATTTAAAAAAACGAGCGGAGTTCTTTTAATTTTCCTGTTCTAATCGACCGATGTTGAAGATGCTTACATTACTGTATAGAGGATGAACTAGTCTTTCCGAAAATGTAACTTTGCATTGCCATTTAAAATTTTCAAATTGCCCTTGTTGCGCCGCCATCTGGTGGAGATACAAAGGGTTGATTTATAAGAAAAGAATTTAAAAATAAAATTGACCTGTCCGAGGAAAATTACATAAAAATAAGGATAAAAATTTAATGTATTTTATTCCATACTTTACACTCACATTGTATATAGGTACTTCCATTTCAAAAAATGTTTATTGACGCCATTGTGTTTTCACAGTAACCTCTTATGATTGTCAAATTCATGTCCAAATATGTTTTTTCAAAATTCAAAAGTTACTTGTTTCAGCGTCATATTACCATAAATTACCCTATTTTGTGCCTGAACTTTTGTTCCATACTGTATTTAACTAATAGTTTGTTAAAGTTGAATTTTATTATGTTTTCTATTTTTGATTTCTTTCTAGAAGTATATAATTATTTGTTGTATGTTGTTGTTCTTGTTTTATTCACATCTAGTTTATAATAAATGCCTTCCTGTAGAAAGGTTTAATAGGATATAAAAAATATAGACTGCGGAGGTTTTGTCAGAGTGACTGTCAGATAGAATAAGATTTATTTTTAATAATGGGAAATATGAAATTATATTTTATTATAATTTCGAAGATGATGAAATTTGAGTAGACCGATAATGGAGACGCAAGTCAGTAGTGAACCGGCAACGAAAAGGTTGTTTGGTGTATTTGAATAACATTTAACCATTCACCCCCGGTGCACAGTTGTCCGACACAATGTCGTGGTTCCTTCAGGTGGGGTTACTCGCAAAAGCGGGTGTTGCGGGCTACCTGAATGACATGATGCAGGTGGAGAGAGTAGACTTATTAGGTGCCCCCAATCTTGCTCATTGGGATGCCAACTAGGTTGAGCGTCCGGGGGAGCCCCACTTATTTCAAAAAAAAATTTTTTTATTCTATTTATTTACATTTAACTCGACATTTAACAATCTTCAATTTCGGGGATCTAATTTATTTCGGAAAATACTATATTATCACTTAAAATGTGAATATTATTCATATTTTTAAAAAACAAGATTTTATCACATTCAAACAATAACTACTATTGCTGGGGATGATGCTACCATTATACATTCTTTAAATGTTAAAAATCTGAGGAATTATTGGCACATTTGTTATCAATTAACTAGATGAAACAAACGAGGAATGTTTTCTGAACCTTAAGTTAAATATTTTTTCTTTAGCGTGTATTACCGAAATAGTTTGCATTCTTGTAATTCCTAATGACGTAGGTAAGCTCCTAAACTTTGATTAAATTAATCGTTATAAACGAAATATTAGCAATAGCGGATTTGTTTCAAACATGTTTTGCAAAACGTATAATTGAATAAAATTATTATGAAAGTATCAGTTTCTTGTATATTATTATGTAAAACTCGCACAACTTTCCAAGTTATAGTGCGACGAGCTGATATCACATCCGCAACTAAATTTTAATTTTTCGCAAATCCCCAACTTCGGCCGAGGCAATAAGAAAATTACCTGAGATCAATTTAATTCTCGCCCAAGTGAATTCTATTGAATTTATATGTCTGGAGGACCGGAAAAGGAATCGGTTTAGTTTTAGAAATAAACATAAGCAATCGTCAAAATAATCTCGGATGATCCAATTTTTTCTTTAAACAAATTAACGGAAAATTCCACAGGGAAATTAACGTAGTTTCATCAAATTCTGACAAATGTATACTTAATCGTTCGTGATAATGATTGCTAGGGGGCGGCGGATGTTTAGCGCGTGTGTGTGTACGGATGGAAGTCAGGCTTACTTTTACAGTTTTTAACGGATCGTAGTTGCGTAACGGATTACATTTATTAAACAGACTCATAATCAATTCTTGAAATGTTAATGACATGAATTCAATGTGAATGTTCAAAACAAAAACAAATAAAACGTTTTTATATTGCTGGATAAGGTTTAGATTAGATTACTGTTGAAGTTTTCGTATTTCTATATCGTTTGCGAAAAGAAAGCTGATGGTAATCTACCAGCGAGGGGAATAATACGCGGACCGGCGATAAGTTCTCGAAAAAGAAGTTTATTTTCTCTGGTGGCAATGAAAAGTTAGTTTCTAAATATTTTAGAAAGAAAGAAAGGTCGAAACGGAAACGCAATCGTATACTTTGTAGGTGCGGAAATGTGTAGGGAGCTGGCGTTTCCTATGAACCACTTACAATTGGATATCGATGTATATATGTAAACATAGGTTTGTATTAGGTTTGCATCGTCAGTAAAATATTACACGTCAATTATCTGATCTCTTTGTATACGCGAAACAAATTAGTCATATCCTTGAATAGTAGGTACATATGCAGTTATTTGGCAAATGAATATTTTGTGTTTACTGAGTTTTCTAATGAAGCATCGCGGTATTGAAATTTGAAAAATTAAATGCATTTCGTATGGTCATCCAATAATCATACTTATACAAGGTTGCTGAAAAGTCTCGCAAAAGGGATCGTCTTTGTAACGGATAAATGGATGATAACAGCTTAGCTGTTGAAACACGTGTCCGAGTCAAGTTTTGGTGCAGTTTTTGGTGTTTTTCTGTTGATTAAATTCTAAGACGATGAATTAAGCTCATATATCAGAGCAAATGTCAAATTTTTGGACGTCAGCTTTAAGCGTACGGTCGCCATCTTGAATTTTTGAAATGTTCAGTGACGTATCACAAAAAGCTCATTTATTTTTCTTTCCAAAAATAATAGCAATGTCTTATAAAATATCAGTTTTATTTTTCGAAATAAAATTGTGCTGTACTAATGATATGACCTTATAAGGTTTTTGAAATTAAACAAAAAAGTATAGCAAGCATTGAAAACGTCAACCACATCATTTTTTATGTACAATTTGTCAAAACTGATACTAATTTCAAATTAGCAAGAAGTTTAAAAGTAAATTAAGAAAAATGGTACATTTATCAGAAAAACAACGAATCCAAATCTTAATGTTATTAGTTGGATATGGTGATCACAAACGTATCTATGACGAAGCAACTCATCTTTTCACGATTTAAATCCTGAAGGCCCTCTTATGAGTAGATCTACCGTGACGAGATTAATAAAAATAAAATTAATTTAATATTTTGTTTAATTTAAATAAAAAATAAGCTTTTATGTGATATGTCACTGACCTAGGATAATTTTTGCCATTTCAAAAATGGCAAACATTTGACATTTGCTCTACAATGTACAGAATAAAGGGAAAAAATACCGAATAGCCCCATGACGGATCAGGATGAAACTCATAACATATACTAAACTCATCACGAGAAAACAATGGCACTAGTCCCATCGCCCGGAAAAGTCTAGTTATTGAGATATAACAAGTATAAATTAAAAAATGAGAATAAGAATGGGATATATTAACCTAACTTAACGTAACCTAAACATAACCTAAACCTAACCTAACCTAACCTAAACCTAACCTAAACCTAACCTAAACCTAACCTAAACCTAACCTAACCTAACCTAACCTAACCTAAACCCTAACCTAACCTTACCTAACAGTGACATAAATGAAAATACAAAAAAGTTTTTTATTCTCCAGGATACAATAGTCCACTTTGGAATCGAACCAATAACACCTTAATATACATTTTAATCCGACACCTCATTCAACTGAGCTACTTGTATTCACAAATACTTTTTTTAAAAGATCCTACCAGTTGCTAGCATAAATGTATCCTGTGATGTTTTGGACTATATCTCCAAAACTACCATTTGCGGGAGTTGCGACTAGTGTCATTGTTCCTCCCGTCAGTCGTATAGTATAATGTACGGGTTTCAGCCCGATCCGACCTGGGGGCTATTCGGAAGTACAGCCGAATAAAGTATCATTCATCGTCCAAGAATTTCATAGCTTTCCCTTTATCCGTTTCAAAATAATCCTTTGACGCAAGACTTTCATTAAGAGCGTAATACAAAATTATGTGAGTGAAACAGTTTGAACATGCACTTTTTTCGTTGAATATTTTTTGGAACTTTGTTTCTTGGGTTATTTTGCGCTCACCATGTAGTGATGTGTTAGTCGGAGGGGAACCCGTCTCCAACAAAATGTTAGGGCGAAATTTGATAAAAACCTTTATTAAAGAAAATACAGGTGTTACGACCAAATCCTGATATGAGGGCGTATCGCGCAGGGCAAATTGTGATATGATCTCTTCAATTGGTCATATCTTCTAAAACTGTAATTTCGGTTTTTGTACGAGATCCATAAAGTTAACGGCCTCGTCAGAAGCACAAATGAAATTGTGCCTGTTTGTGCTTTGATATAAGATATAACCGATTGCGATCCCGCAGATTTTTATTTAATTTATTGATTTATTAATTACTAACAAAAAAATTGTTCTGAAAAAGTGCCAATCAAATTTTTGAAATAACTGAGATAGTCATAAAGAGACTGAAAAATGATGAATTTCACAGTGGTATACAAACTACTTATGAGAAATGTTTGGGCGGTATACCACGGTAGGGTCGTTTGGGTTTTACAGTCACCATCACTACCAAGGAAGAACTACTTGTTTGACAGTATATTAGCAGAAAGATATGATGGAAAAATCAAGCCACTAGTGTATTATCCTTCTAGTACTGAACAACAATAATAATAATAATTTTTATTGTTCAACAGAAAAGAATTTCCAATTATAGACCAATGTTCAATGTTACATAAACTTAAAAGTAACTAAAAGTATAATCAAAACAAGATAAGTTGATTTTCTGAAACAAATACTACCAGAAATGTCTTGGAAGGTGATGCTAAAATATGTTGTAGAGACTTGTTACAGGAAATTAAAACAGATTTAGGTTTAAGCACTGTTTAATTGGTTATAATCATAGAATAAATATAAAACACTAAAAGCTAAGGATATCGTGTTCTCTCTTCTAGAGTTATATAACAACAATACATAAATAACAATTTAATACAGAACGAGACGAGTTCTTATCACTTCCTGTATGGCGATCTTAACCAGATTAGCTTAGAATGAAAACTGAGCGTGTGAGTTCGTATTTAGAAATTAGTAGATATTTTTTTAAACGCCATTTTAACCTTTAAAGGGATTTGTCAAAGTAGTTAAAGTTACTTTGATAACAATACATACAAGAATTTATAAGACACCGTCTAGTAATTGTAGTGCGACATAAAGTCCTCCACAATTAAGGATATAATTACTTTGTGGCAAATGAAAGATAACATGTGTATGAGTAGTAGCACAGTAATGCGTCCCTTTGGGTTGTTCGACATCAATAGTTCCAAGTTTATAGCTAACACAGGATACTTAGTACTTGTACTTTGGGTAATCGGACAAACACGCTAAAATCGAAAGTGGCTGTAAGAGAATGCACTATCGAACGTTGAGGTCTACGGAGAATTCCAATTAAGAGTTCCTTCAAGTGATAAGACGAGATGACTCCAACGCCGTTGATCTTTCGTAGCTAGCGATACGGGATTTTAACATGTAAGAACACCTCCACGTAGATGATAAGATTGTGATGGCCCAACTGCTTTATCTAAACATCCGTTCTTCGAGTACAAACCTCGTGCGCACCAAGTGTCGTGGTATTAACCATCCCAATTAAAACATGATGAGGTATTAACGATCCAAGAGGACATCAGACAAATAATGAAAGTAGAAGCAAACCAATACAAAGGAAGGAGAGAAAACCACAATTAAAAAAACTGTAATTAGGCGATTCTTAACACGAGGCGAAATATGTTAAAAGTCTTACCTGCGAAAATGGTAATAACAAAACCCAATCCAGGTTGAATATTATTTCATCTCTAATTAAATTTCTAATCACAATAGGTTGATGGTTAGAGAAATTTCTTGGATTAATCCATCTCAACGAATTAAAGTTCCATAGTTTCTTCTGTATTAATAAAACTGCACTAATTCATGGTTAACACAGGAAAAGGAAGTTTGCAATTTGATTTAGAATTCGACCTTGTACGCGACAAATTTAACCAGGACCTGAGCGAGCACTCAACACACGCAATTTTACAACTAAAAAAGTAAATTCTAATAAACGTGAATTTTATCGTAACAGGCTATGTATGCAAATTTTGTCATAAGCATGTCCACTCTTGAAAAAAGATAAGGAGGGAATGATGTCCAATAGGTGTAGTGGCCAAGTTGATAAAGAATTATCTATGAAAAAGCTATGAGAGGGATAGAAAGTCAACTGAAAACGAGTAGCAAGAAATCGTTTCCTCCTCTTACAGTTGAAATTAACGTTAAACTTGCTGTGCCAAACATAGATCGCAATATAATAGATGGCAAAAATTGATTATCTAGTTTTAGATGTCACAGATGACGGATTATATAAGTTGAGAACGTTATTTGGCATTATTACTTCATTATTTGCAAGAAATCAAATTACTTCATTCAAGGAACTTTTTATAACCATTGAAGATGTTTCTTCAACTATAGTAAAAGTGAGAGAAGCAAATCGAAAGGCTTTGCATATGAAATAAGGATATGTTAGTTATTCGTGTAAGACCAAATGTTACACTATATTTATTCGTATGGTACATTATTATTTTTCATTATTGTATTCTGATCTAAGTGTAATGTATGGTGCCCCAGATGATCAGTATAAACATGTATAGTGTGTTGATAAAATCGTGTGAGTTGACCAATTTATCCGCCAACGGGAAAAGTGTGAACTATTATTGGGTCGCGATTTTAGTGTTTCAAAGTTTGCACTCTGCTAAACACAAAGCAGTCTGCTAATTAACATTAGTGAATACGTAACCTCAAATTGTCTTGTCACTACAGATTTTCTGTTTGTTATTGTAAATTTATTTGACGACTCCAATAAATGTGCTTCCTAATGATCCGTGGACAAAATCTTTAAAAGATTTTCCATCTTGGGTTAAATTATAAAATGGAAATTTTTTATTTTTTAATGTACTAATTACATCTGTCCACGCAACACTTGTAACCTCCCGATTCCATGATGTTAAGATGAACGATATCCCAAACCATACCGACGATATAAACGTGTTTTAAAATCAATGCTTATAGGTTAAGAACAACAGCAAAAAGTGAAAATATATATGGTTTGAGTATTGTATATTAATTGTTACCAACGTAGTAACAAAAATGATTGCGACCTCCGATTGCAGCTCCATTCGTAAAATTGGTCAATTGTGGATCGATTCGTCTTGGCAAAACTTCCTTCTTGGTCTCGTTTACACAATACCTACTAAATTTGTTAAACACAATTTGTTAAAAAATTAGTGTACAAATTAGTCACAAATCATGTTAAATGTTGTTTCACAAATTTTATAACAAATTTGATAAAAAATTAGTAGTGTGTAGAGGATTAATGCTAATATGTTAGTATTTGTAAAATGAGTTTATTATGAAATTTGTAAAACTATTCGTGCAAATATGTAAAAACTACTTTGTTTTAAATTGTCTCTTTCGATGTAATGTAATCGTTTAGATCCCTGAAATAATTAAAATCAAAATGCTTGCGATAAATCCGTTTTTGATTATAAACTGCTTCACATGACATTTCAGACAACAATGTCATTCTCTTTATTTGCTTTTTTTTGGATTTGGAAATTTATGGGATTGTGTTTTGCACTGCTGCAATTTGGTAATCAACACTTTATGGGACCCACATCTGTACATTTGTAAACGATCACCTATTAGTGGATAGTATAAACTATAGATTCGGGCCCTAAAGGCCGTCGTTGATTGGAATTTCTTGGAGCTCTCGAAGAGTATTTTATGATCCTCATTGCTAAGCGCATGTTCGGCTACCGCTGACTTTTCAGTGTATCTTAGACGACAGTTCTTTAACTCTAGCTCCCATCAATCTCTTGATGTTTTCTATTTATAGTTTGCCACTAAAAGAGGGTCTTTTGTCCTTTCTTGATCTGATAGTTCGCTGAATCTTCTTGGTTGGTTTGAAGATAGTTTTGATGTCGTGCCTCTTTAGAATTCTTCCCATGCGGTTTGTAACTTTGGATACGTATGGTGCGTATGCGTGGGCGAATCGACTGTCGGATTCCGGTATTGTTGATTTTTGGACCTCATTAATCTTTCGATCTCCTTCCTAGTGTACCTGTTAACCTCAAAGGCCGTTAAAGCCTAAAACAATTGGTCGGACAGTATAAAATTGAATTATATATACAGTGACCGGCAAAGAGTTTGCAAAAATGGGAAAATTTTGTAATTGAGATATCCGAATTTTTTTTTGTCAAATGAATTTAGCATATCGAATGACGAAAAAAGCACTTTGACAAATGTCATGTGACCACTGTTATGGCGGCAAATTTAAAAAAATATCTCTTGAATATGTAAAAAGTAAGGTTAAATGACAAGATATTGAAAAATGCCTAGGAGAAAAGTTGTTCAAGATTACATTATACGCCTATGTGCAAATTTTCAAAAGAAAATAACGACTTTTCAAAAATATCAGTTTTCCGGAAATATTTAGAAAACAAAATTTTTTGCGTTTTGATTTGCATAAACACAATAAAACCAACAAATAAACTTCACAATCCAGTAATTTTTATTTATTAGTCTACCAATGGATTGGTAAAGAACAAAAAACATTGTTTTTTTAGGACGGACTTTGTTGCAATAGCCTGCAGAAAACAAAATGTTGAAATTACAAATTTAGGATTATTTTAAAATAGTCCTAAAATGATCAATTCTTCGATTCTAAACCCAATTTAAACAATTTTGTACAATATTGCCTGGATAATAAGCTCATACAAAAACATACAAAAATTTCCCGGAAAAAATGCCGGAAAACTGATATTTTTGAAACGTCGTTATTTTTTTTTTTGAAAATTTGCACATAGACGTATAATCTAATTCTCAACAACTTTTCTCTTAGGCATTTTCAATATCTTGTCATCTAACCTCACTTTTATATTTAAGGGATATTTTTTAATTTGCCGTCATGACAGTGGTCACATGACATTTGTCAAAGTGCTTTGTTTGTCATTCGATATGCTGAATTCATTTGCAAACATAAATTTTCGGATATCTCAATTACAAAAAAGTTTTTCCCATTTGTTGCAAACCTTTGCCGATCACTGTATATGAACTTGCGTAATGATAATTAGGGCAAATGTTGTTATAACTACATACATATACAGGGTTTTCAAACTTAAGTCGGCACTATTGCTAACTTTGTTATTATTAGAGCTACAGGGTCGGTTAAATAGGCAAACTAGTAGCATTTGGGAGTTATGTCAAATTGTTCCATTTTTTCAAATGGGACACCCTGTATACAATATTTTCAATCGATAGAAAATTGAATACTGAACAAAAAGTGTCCCATTCTCTTTTATCCTAAAGTCAAAAATGACAGAGCTATTGATGATTTTTCAAATTGGTTAAGGTGGCTGTGTTAGTTTTAACTTTGCCTTACCATAAAGTAGAAAGTAGGAAGAATGCCAAACCCGTGGTTGGTCGAGTAGTAATGCCAAGAAAGTAGTCAAATTTACTAGTTGGAAAACCGTTGGTCGAGGCGGTTTGAATCTTGTCGACGGCAGACACTTAAAAAAAATTAACATACAAAATTTACGGTGGCTATATCCAGTACAAGTGGTAAATGAAATGAAAAAAGAGGAATATCTATGAAGCAAAAGGATATGGTTTATTTTAATTTATTCTGTGAACATTAAACGAAAAATTCAAATTAGATGCTCAAAAAAGCCACCGTCTTGGTCCAAGCATTTTTGAGCCTGCCTGTAAACGTTTTTAGTTGTTGTTAAGTGTTTACCAGTGAAACTTCAAATTGACATTTTAATCCTGATGACATTTATACAACAAACGATTGTAATTTATAAAATCACAGCCACTTTAAACTTATTTGAAAAATCATCAATAGCTCTGTCATTTTGACTTTTTATTCAGTATTCAATTTCCTATCGATTGAGAATATTGTATACAGGGTGTCCTATTTGAAAAAATTGAACTATTTGACATAACTCGCAAACGCGATGTTCGATTTTTATTCTGTTTTCACCATAGTGATGAGAGAAACAAATGCTACTAGTTTGCCTGTAGCTCTAATAATAACAAAGTTAGCAATAGTGCCGACTTAAGTTTGAAAACCCTGTATAATAAACTTAATAGTAAAATGTAAAATACTCTTTTGCTAAAAGTAATTATACACATATGTTTAGCTTGTGCGCATCACAATTATATATTATTTATCTGTCACTTGTGTTTGTCACAATTAATCAGTTTGTGAAATTAATAAAGAGTAGCAATGCCAAAATTTAGAATAATTTGCATTAGCGCTATCTACAGTTTGAAATCGGAAACTAAATTTCAAGTACGTGCATTCTCATTTACGTTTAGGGTCTATAATGTATAAGTGGTTTGTGGCTTTACTAACGGGTAATGATATTTTCTACGCAAATCTTAAAAATAGACTCCAAAATTTTTAAATGTTGCTCATATCAGTTTCAACTTGCAATATCATCCATTATGAAAAAATGTTCACTAACTTAATCCTTGTAAACTAGTACCTATAATGCTTGTTTCTCTACTATTAATACGTCTTCAACCGATACTTCCATTAATCTTTAAACGTAGGGTTTTATTATCTTTCCCGGGAATTTCTCAAGCTTCATCAAATTTCTCAAGCTTCATCAAATTTCTCGTTCAAATTTCTTACCATTGTAAGTAGAATGTATATATTTTTCCGGTTATTTATTTGTAAGAGTTCCATTTGTATAACACTTCTTTTTCATACGTCAACGAGTTGTTGCTTTCATTTTTATTTCTTATTTTCTTATTAATTTATTTGGCTGTTTTTTCCACACTTTTTATTAAAATGTGTATGCTGCTGTTTTATTTTGTATAATTCTGATATTCAATATAGTCTAAGTCAAAGCCCATAATGTAATCAGTTTAATATTTAAAATAAGCTTATCCTCTAATTTCCTAAATCTCCCTATACTGTTCATTCATTTTTCTTTTGTATTTTGTAAAATAGTAATCAGCACTAAATAATTGTGTATGAAAAACTACTTTTAAATAAATTGTGCGTATAAAATAAAATCGTATGTAAATGTATATAATGTAACTTAAATGGGACTTTCAATATTAAACGATTTTTATTGTCATGGTTGTCTGGCAACCAACACTCGAAATAATAAAGTGAAACCGCATGCATTTCTCTGTTCTAATAACTGTTTTTATTTGCAAAAATAAGTTCTGACGTCGGTAAAATATTGTATGAGGCACGTGTGTGATAGACTTATGAACTTCCTGCGTTTAAAACAGTGACCTGCGGCTCGTGTTTTAAACTCCGCAAGGCGTACGTAAAAGCCTTACTTCACACACTTGTATAATAACTAACACTATTAATTATAAGCAAAATGTGTGTCTTACGACATCTCGTGTAAAAGCATTGACACGTATGATTAGTATAAACTAAGAAAAATGCCAACAGTTAACTGTAACGGCATGTGTGTGTTAAGTGCAAAGCGCTATCTAAGCGATAGCTTTAATGCTTGTAACACACGTTGCCGATAAAGTTAAGATAACTTGTACAGAAGTACACACGCAACAAAAGAACACCTGATGCAGCATTTCGCTCTTATTGTGAGTTCATCAGAGGTGTATACTTAAGTGCGGTATACGACTGTACAAGACGGCGGTTGGTCTTTAAGCCTCGTGGAGCAATGAACATAAGTAAAATGTGTGTCTTGCGACATCTCGTGTAAATATTGACACGTATGATTAGTATAAACTAAGAAAAATGCCAACAGTTAATTGTAACGACATGTGTGCGTTTAACGTGCATATCGCTATCTAAGCAACAGCTTTAATGCTTAAAACGCATGTGTGTCGATAAAGCCAAGTAAAACTTGTACAGAAGCATAACACGCAACGAAAGAACACCTGATGCCGCATTTCGCTCTTATTATGAGCTCATCAGAGGTGTATACTTAAGTGCGGTATACAACTGTACAAGACGGCGGTTGGTCTTTAAACTCTCGTGGAGCAATGAACATAAGCAAAATATGTGTCTTACGACATCTCGTGTAAAAGCATTGACACGTATGATTAGTATAAACTAAGAAAAATGCCAACAGTTAATTGTAACGACATGTGTGCGTTTAACGTGCATATCGCTATCTAAGCAACAGCTTTAATGCTTAAAATTATTAATTATCTATTATTTTATAGTAACAAGAAAAAACTATTGTTAAATAGGCAAATCTACTATGGCTCGATCTACTAAATACCCAAAAGGGAAAATTACCTAAATTAGTGTTTTGTTTCGTTTTTAACTAGTAAAATTTATTACAAAGGTAGTACACGTATTGATTGATCTCACAGTAACAATATTTTTTTGAAGTACACTTTATTGAACTCATCGTATTGGTAAGATTATTTTTCATCATTTATTATGGTTTATAATAAGCAAAATATTATTAGATTACGATAAACTCTGACATTCTCTATCATTTATTTATGTTTCAAACACACCAAGAACGATAACAGTGTTTATTATTGTTACAACATATCGTACGACTGCACAGGGTGTTAATTAAGTACTTGTACAAACTTTAAAGGGTCAATCTTTGACTAATTTTAAGATAAAAAGTTTATATGAACATGGGTCCGCAACGGCGTGGTTTCTGAGCTGAGATACAGGGCGCAAAAAAACTATTTTATTTGGTTTTTGCCTAATTTTGTTGAGTAACATGGGTATATTAATGACGAGAAACTCAAATATTAACTTAATTTTTTTGTTTAATGTTAGAGGGCGCCACATACACTGTTATTCCTGAATTTAATTAACCATAACTTTTTGTGTCGCATTGTATGACATTTTTGACTAAGCAGACCTATTTTCCATTCAATTTTACATACAAAAGATACTCTTAGTATTTGTCGCTAAAAACAGCCGTTTTAGGTAAAAACGGGTTTAAAGTTAAACCATGCGTTGAATTTTTTTAAGTGAATCATTTCCGAGTTTTTGAAAAATAATCGATTTTTACTTGTTTTTGGTTTTGTTCAAAAATAATGGCGAAATTTGGAGGACTTGAATGCGACTATGCCGACGTTTTTACGGCAACTTTGGCTTTTTTTACTATTCCTGTAACGACAGCATCCGTAGAGCGATCTTTCTCGAATCTATAAAAAATAACAAAGACAAGACAAGAATGGCTTCGATTTGTTTGTTTGTTTGAAAATAAAGAAGATTCTAATCTAGATTTAAATGGGGTGATTGGTACTTTTGCTGACTTAAAAGCACGTAAAAATTATAACTACAAACAAAATAATTTCAGTTACACTATAACTCTATTATATCAGCTATCATTTATAAAGTAAATAAAATTCATGTTCCTAAAATATCAAAATATATTCCATAATTTTTTATTGAAAGATTTCTGGATCATGGAAAGAGAGTGTCTGTTGGAATCGCGGATGGATATTTAGGTTTTGAATTTCCACAAAGTTCAATTAACTTTCTTCT
This sequence comes from Abscondita cerata, assembly GCA_030710515.1. Taxonomy (NCBI): domain Eukaryota; kingdom Metazoa; phylum Arthropoda; class Insecta; order Coleoptera; family Lampyridae; genus Abscondita; species Abscondita cerata. The sequence goes on from JALBCR010003025.1 coordinate 113,111, forward strand.
TGATATTTTTAATTTAAACCTTATCCTGGTATAGAACTATAATACCAATTTTCCAACTTGGACGGGGGACTCTTTATGGGCTAGTTACTACACTGGGTGCCATCGTACAATTATAAACGTGTACTGAGTATCCACCCTTGATGATCAATTTTTTTATATATATCGGGTGGTCCAGATTATAGTACCAACAATTCGCCATTCGATAATCCATCAAATAATAAGTCGATATACATACTTTGATTTTTTTCAAAACACTCCCCAATAAAGATACAGCCCTTCCAAGTTTAGTTTTGAAAATCGTTTTTTGTCATAACTGATAAAATTTGGTAGAAGTACTTATGTAATAGATACTCATTACTTGACAAAAGTAACTTTAGTCAGAAACTGTCCAGTGGTGTAGATACAGGGGTGTCAATTTTCCTCCCCCATTTTCTACGCCACTACCTATATTTTTTAAATATTTGGTTGGATTTCTAGATCGGTTTAAAAAAGAAAGTGACTCTTGTAAAATTTTGATTGGAAGCTCGGTTTACGAGATAAATGAAATTAAAAGTTTAAAACACTTTTGAAATACTACCAATGGAAGTAACCATTATGAGGTAGGCGATAATATGACACTTGTCAGTATTTTCTAACGTTAAAAAACAACAAAATGTCTTTTCGATTCACCAATCAAGAATACGCCGATATGCACTTTGTTTATGGATTTTGTGAATTTCAAAACTAAACCTTGAAGGGCTGTATATTTTTGGGGAGCGTTTTTTGAAAAAAATCAAAGTATGTATATCGACTTATTTTTCGATGGACTATCGAATGGTAAATTATTGCTACTATAATCTGGACCAATTCCTGTATTTGTCAAACCATTGCATTTTTCAATTAATTTGGCAATTAAACTGACTAGTTTCCTTTGGTTTGGAAAAATTAGTACATTTGTCCTTTGTTCATCCAATGTTACAAATTATCGACCTATAAGTATAATTAATAATTTCAGTAAAATATTCGGAAATAGTTTGTACCCAAGAAATTATCCTTACTGAAACCCCTAATTTCTATTAATCAGCATGGTTTTATGCAACATCGCTCAACTGTTACTAATCTTGCATTTTCCAATTTGCAAAACATTACATTCTCATCGCGAAAGCCTTCGATCAGATTTCACATGATATTATATTAGTAAAACTCTTGACAATTTGATTTGATAATTCCTTAATCTTGCTATTTCAATCGTATTTGACTAATCGGTATCTAAGTGTTATGCACAATAATTTGTTTCTCGATCTATTATTCCAACGTCAAGAGTTCCTCAAGGCTCTGTAATTGGACCACTTTATTTTTGTTATTAACGATTAACGATCTTCTGATGCTGAATTTTTACTTCAATTTCTACAATTGAGGACTGTACCTATTTACAGGACAATTTTAATAAACTTTAGCATTACTGCTCTGTTAACTATTTGGAAAATGTAAAATGTTAACCTACTCTAGAAAATTTCTTCTCGCATCACTTTTCTTATGCTATTGATTCAATCTTAATTAATTAATTTGATAGAAGTTTTTCTCAAGCTCGTTTTGTTGCAGATATGCAATATTCAAATATCAATTCCTGCATAAACTACATCGTTATCAACTCTTTCTTTTACTATCATCTTTCACATACCTTCTACCTTTCAAGACTTAATTTAACTTTTTATCATTCTTCTTGTAAAACCAATATGTTACCTAAGGCAACAATAATTAGCATATGCCGTATTTAAACAGAATTTACAGTTCTTCTGATATTAATTACATTATATTGAAGGTTTTGTCATCATTTTATTTCCGGTGATTGATTGAAACTCATTGTCTAAATTTAAACGGTTTATCGTAATTAAAATATGCTAAATAAAATGAAGATGATCATAGAACGTCGGTATTTGATCAAGATCATGCAATAGAAGTGCTGGTGTATGCTCAGGATATTGGCTAATAAATGTACAATCAAAAGAACTCTCTTCTGTCTAAATTTCTTCTGTATTGGTTGGTGTGAATCACTGTTATGGTAATAGAGTAGACGTAATAACTGTTATTTTTGAAGAAAATGACTGTCGGTTAACCTGGAATGGAACTCCTATCTTGCAAAATTCTGCTAGAATCCTCTCTGCTACCAACTCCCCATTTTGAAAAAGCACAACCAATATGTTGTCATCACACAACTTCAACTTTTGGTTTCTTTAGACATGGAGGTCCGACGACGCATTTATCAATATTTAGAACGACAGTGCACCCACAATTTTGGGACTGGGAATCATGTCAATTGATTTATGAGCATAAAATAACACGTATCGAATCAAATTCATTTCTAACAAGGTTCAAGAAAAATGTATTTAGCAATTACTAAAATTTCGGTACTTTGCATTATAATAAAAGTTTTTCTAGTTAATGTTTTATATACAGGGTATCCCAACGAAAACTTGACCCCTCTATAATGTGAAAACTATAAAGTATTTCGAAATTGCCGAGACCATTCGATTTTTATTCTTGAGGGGAGCCTTTGGACAGTCAAGCCAACTCGATATATGTTCAACCCCCTAATGCCTAGCCACCCCAACTTTAAAATTTCAAATGATACTACCTCATTTGTGGCACATCATTTTAAAACCCTTTTCATTGCAAATACAATGACACTTCGTTTTTATAAATCGGTTGAGATTTGACTGAATTATTGGTACAAACGAAAAGTTGACAAACCCAAATACTCGCCACTAAACAGTTTTTTTATCGGCTACACACGACCACATTACTTACATATTTTTATTGAAATGTCTATCAGTTTACAAAAAGTCAGAAATGAAAGAAAAAGCTGAAGCAAATAATAGTCAGATTTATTTGATGAATTGCTCAAAATGACCCCCGTTAGCTTGCAAACAATAATACAGTCTGTTTTCAAATTTTTTTCGAACATTATTGAAGACATCCGCAGTTATTAATTGGCATTCTTCTACAATTCTCTGACGTAACACTTGTAATGTTTCAGGCTGCGTGGCGTACACTCGTGATTTTAAATGGCCCCACAAAAAAAAGTCTAAAGGGGATAGATCCGGAGATCTTGGTGGCTATTCGACGGGACCTCTTCTGCTAATACAATGTCCGGGAAATGGTTATTCAGAAATTGTCGCACAGCCACAGTATAATGCGGGGGCGCACCATCTTGTTGGAAGGTTATTTCATTTCTAGTAAATTGTCGTCACTTTCTAAAATCTCTGTTATCCTAGGATCAATTGTATCTTCTAATAATTCTAGTTAAATGTTTCCATTGAGATTACCTTGAATGAAAAATGGTCCAACAATATGGTCGCCCAAAATTCCAGCCCAAACATTTAATTTTTGAGGAGTCTGAGTATGAAATTCCCTAATTAAATGAGGATTAACATCACTCCAATAACGACAATTGTGTCTATTTACTTCGCCATTCAACATAAATGTGCATTCGTCGGAAAAACATGCATTCTAGAGAAGATTTGGATTCTGTAGAAGTTGTTCACTAAAGTATTCGCAAAATTCGTTACGGCGATCAAAGTCATCTTCATGTAACTCTTGAACCAGCATCATCTTAAATGGATGAAACTTGTATTTTTTCAAAATTCGATGAACACTGGAACGGGATACGCCGGAAGCTTGAGATACAGTTGTAATCGATTGCTTATTGTTCATCTGTACATGACCCAAAACTGCCACTTCAAGTGCTTCATTTCGAACTGGACCAATTACTTCACGTTTCTTGTTTAAAAGCGAACCGTTGCAACGAACTTGTCAATAAGTTGTTTAACGTACTGAAGGCTTACATTTTTTCAGGATGATTTGCGTTAAAAATTTGTGCTGTAGCTTTAGCGCAATCATTATTTCGATAATAAATTGCAACAATTTCTACTCTTTCCGCGACTAAATAAACCATTTTTAAAACACGTTAAAACTTTCAAGATCAAGCTGAAATTAACGATTTTTTGTTCACAAGCAAAAACGGCGACTTTTTGTGACAGTGTTTTGTTATTCAGAGAAGATCTGATTTTCTATAGACTTATTATAAACAAAAAACTTCGTCCCCCGACATGCTTCAATTTGAACAATCGTTTAAACTTCGCGGTGACTGAATTAGTCTTAAAACTTCCCTTACACGTCTTCCTTAAATTCATGTAATCTGTAACGTTACTCAGTACCATAAATCGACACATTCTAGGTTGTTCACCATAGGCGTACCTTCAGTACGCGAAATATCAATTGCATATACGAGACAGTGGCGTAGCAGTGGTAAATATTTGGGTAATTCTCTTTACTTTAACTGGTAATTTTATGTAGCTCTAGTCATTTTCGTGTTACCTGAATGTTTAATGCTGTACGTTACTCGTTTTAGCTCGTGTGGATTCGTAATATATGTGTCTTTTAATGCTGTGAACTATCACAAATTCGTTTGTGTATTGGGGTGAATAAATATTGTGTGAAGGTTTCTCTGACTTTATGTCGAATTCTTTTTGTGTTTGTTCCCTTTTTCTGTATATTCTGCTGCGGACAGTTAGCTGCTGACCTTTGGTTCTGGGTCAGATTCTTCTCTCCAGCGTTACTCGAACCTGGCGCCCTACCTTTTTAATTTTTCTATAGGTTCTAGGAATAACGTGACTTTCTAACCCGCACCCTACTCTCCACTGAGGGGCATACTTTCCTAACAACTGACCGTAACAAAGTGTCATTGTATTTGCAATGAGAAGGGCTTTAAAATGATATGCCACAAGTGGGGTAGTCTCGTTTGAAATTTTAAAGTTGGGGTTACTATACTTCATTCCAAATAAGAAGGTAGTAGGTGGCGCTGCGTCTGAAGGCAAGTTCACAAACGAAAGTTTTTTGGTGTTTTTCATAGGCGGGAAATTTTGAAAAATAGTTACTTTTTCTAATAATCGTTATCGATATTTATGTGGTATTGCATATTTCTCATCTTGAGAAAACGAATATAAATATATTGACTAAACGAGGTTTTTAAGAAAATTCAATTTAATTGTTATTGATTAATCTTTGCCCATTGTCATTGTTACCGTGCCTTAATTTTCTACTTGTATTTTAACAATACAGTTGGTTTAAAAAAACAAATGTACAACCTTTATTTGAAAATTTAATTCATATGTTTAAAGAGTTATATTGAACCATCGAGTTATAATATTTCGATGTATTGAAGAAGTCATTAATACACACTAACCTAAAAAATATGAGTGCGAACTATGAAATAAACTTAATTGTAAAATTATTTTAATTTTAAAGAATGCATGAACGCAAATTTGTAATAATGGAAGATCACTTCACTATAAATCGTCGTCGGTCGATTCTTCAAAGGAACTACTTTCAGAATTCAAATTAATAGTAACTTCCAACATATTTTCGGTTATTCCATCTAAATCCCACATCTTCTTTTCTTCTTTAATTACGTGCTCGACACAGTCGTGCCATTTTTCTTTTGTGACAGTAGCAACACCTTCATCTAATAATTGTTTCACATCAGAAATCTTGTATGTAGTATTATGAGCTGCTACGTAATGCTTCAATTGTGCCCACACTAACTCGATTGGATTTAAGTTGCAGTGGTATGGAGGCAATCGTAATATTGTTTTTACCGCTTCTCTTTACTAATTCGTCGATAACGTAAGGTGTCGGATGAGCTGCAGAATAATCTTTAACTAACTCCAACAGTTGTATTTTTAATAAGTCTTCTTCTAATTCAGTTATACCCTTATTATGAAGCCATTCAATAATATCACCTTTTCTCCAATTTTGTGTGGGCACTTTTTCTGATTTGACACTATGGTAAGAGGCATTGTCCATGATTATGACAGAATTATCTTCTAAAAGTGGTAGTATGCCATCTAACCAATTTTTAAATACCTCACCGTTCATTTCTTCGTGGTAATCACCTAAAGCAATTGTACATATCAGTAAGTTAACAGTTTCTAAAACTTGAAATTTGTTTACCTGTTTTTTTCGATTCAAAATTTAAATAAGCACCTTCCACAAAACCAGTGTCGCTGCCGATGTGTACAACGATCAAACGTTTTCCTTTTCCGGTTGGATCTTTAATGCCAGTTGAAAGACCCTCCATGTGTGCTTGTCGTGCAGTTGTTACAGTTGTATCTTTCCAAACCTTATTAATGACGTGTCCTGCATTCACCCAAGTTTCATCTGTGTAATAAATTTTTCTCCCTTCACTTCGATATTTTTGATAGTGGTTAGGTATTTACGTCTCCATAAAACAATTTCTTTTTTCTCAATTAAAATGTTCTTTCTGCTACGTTTGTCATATATAAATCCTAATTTTTCAATATTCTCCAGAAAGATGTACGTTTAAAGTTTGGTAATGAATCGTCATCATTCACAACTTTCAGAACTTTTTCTAAAGTTGGTAATTCATTTTAAAAAGAATGAATGTACATGTCTTCGGATTCCAGTTTTTCAAAATCTTCAAGTCGTGCATATTGAGTTGAACACGTTCGTGTCTTTTTAGGGAACGAGCAATACCAGAAGTTTCAATTTCTTTAATAATATTCCATACCATTCGTTCACCCAGACCGCATTCGATAGATGTCAATTTTACAGCTTCTGTTTTACTCTTATCCGTCTTGTTTCGTAAGTAAACGTTGTAAGCCATTAATTTTTGACCGCTCCTTATTAATTTGCCCTTGTGGTTTTTGAAACGAAATTCGTCCGCCATAGTAAACAAAATATGGAAATACTGTAAACTGTAGTTATTAAATTCTGTAGAAACAGAGTTATAAACTTACATTGCGAAATAATGTAGACAATGTCGAGTTCTAAAAAGAACTATTTTATAAAGGAATAAAAGCAGAAAATCAAAACAAGAGGAGCACACAACTACAACGGCGAAATAACAACATGAAATGTCTATAACCTCAAATATGACAATGATGACAGTTTTACCATTCCACACAAAAAAATATCACTATTTTTAAATATAATTTTGTCAGTGTTGAACGGGTTTGAATTTTGACCAATAACAATCAAGATTAAAGCTTCCCTATGATTTCCTTCACTACCTTCTTGTATGGAATAGAGTATAGGCATTAGGGGGATGAACATATCGAGTTGGCTTGACTGTCAAAAAAGGCTCCCCTAAGAACAAAAATCAACGTGTCTCGGGGAATTTTGAAATATTTTTAGTTTTCACGTTATAGGGGGTCGAGTTGTTGGGATACCCTGTATTTATATTACATGTATAACATGGTAACTAAATATTTATCACTTAGAGGTGCAAAGTGATTTGTGGCTTAAATGATTGTGATGGAAAATACGATGACCTATGGTTCATTGGGAAATGAGTATTTTATGTAGTTTGCAGTTGTTGATTGCGCATTCACCTATCTCGCCAAAGTTTGAACACGGTTGGCGCTTTCGAAAATCCACAAGGTATATGATGATTTGCATAATTAAAATATATTCATTGTCCGAATGCACATTTTCGATGGTAACTACAGCTTCTGTTCAAACATTTTCAAATAGTTCTGGAACGAAGTGGTAAATTGTTTGGCTTAGTCGACCTATAGTTTTGTGTTATGAATACCTCAAGCTGCATGGAATGTTAGAAACTGAACTTTGACTTGGTTGTGGTCATTTGTTGTTAGATAGTTAGATTTACGAATACAGTTTCTAGGGGTGTTACCTTCAACCTTCTAACGCAGTTATCCATACACTGCAAATCTCACTTGAACATGAATACAGTTATTATGGAACCCTAAACACGTAAACATCTCTATCGAGAGGTAATAGGGAAAAGTACGAGGTAATAAATATAATACAGCAGAGAAGACCTTCTTCAAATTTTCATCAGATTAATACGAGGCGTAATTTTATTAAAATACCGTTTGATTTCGCCACAGCGGTACGGTCGGCATTCCGCGCATGCGCCTTGTGTACTTGCATTCAGACTGGATAGGCGTGATGATAGAGAAGTTGCGTTTGAGAGTATGCACGTACTAAGTTAGTTATGACTGATTGAAACTGCTCGATTGGAGGTCCCGCCGACTGCTATAAGGTCTGTTATCCGTTTCTTGTACCAAACGCCACAAAAATAACCGATATTCATCATGAGATCTGTGCAATGTACGGAGAAAACATTATAATTGAAGGAATAGTACGAAAGTGGTTAGCGGTTAAAGATGGCCGGTCCAATTTCCAAGATAAGGAAAGCAGTGAGTGCGGTCATCTTTAAACGCACTTTCGTACCATTCCTTCACTCATAATGTTTTCTCCGTATACTGAATAAACCATAACGATGAATATCGATTACTTTTGGGCGTTTGGCACAAAGAAAACGGATAACAGACCGTTATAGCAGTCGGCGGGACTTCCAATAGGCGGAGGAATTTTAATCAGTCACAGCTAACCGTACGCATTAGCGAAAAATGCCGTACTGACGTCTCCGCATCAACGGTGCCACTGGAAATTCTCATTGAGAGGTAGAAGGGGAACGTTAAACGGGGCAGTTTGAAAAAAAAGCGGGGTAGACTTTTGACAGTTTTGATTTGAATAATTTTAGCTTCATTTGACATACAAAAACATTTTCCAAAGCAAATGACAATGTATTTCAATAATTTTCAAACACAAATTTAATATATAAAACATTATAAACATGAATTCATATTAAAATATACAATAAACTAATCAAAATTGAAATTTCTTATTAACTAGTGTTATATTGAACATGATTGAATTAAGTCACATCTGACAACTGAAAAATATATCACTGCCCAAAAAACTAATTAATAAACATAAAAAAATAAAGATTATTTTTAACAAAGTTCAATTTTCAATTTTCTTTGAAGTAGTTGGCTGGATGGTACCCAAGTACAACAAGTTTCAGTACCAACCAATTCTTTGGTGTGTAAAATGCTAGAACATGTGTCCACATCTAATCTATTTCGAGTTTTGTTTTTAGTAAAAAACAACTGTGAAAAACTCTTTCCGCAGCTGCTGAGGAATGGGGCAAAGATAAAATACCTTTCACCAAGATGCTCAAATTTGGAAAAATTGGTTCATCCAATGCATTTTATATTTAAAAACAATATTCCAAAAAGTCAACAAAAGATTTTTCCATGTGATTTTTCAATTGTTCATATCAGCAAGCAATCTCCATTCAGTATTTAATTGTTCGATTGCTTGCTGTTGTATAAGATTAGGAAAAGTTTAATAGTATCCTTAACAATACTGCCAATAACACCCGAAACCGCCGTTTTAGGTTCAAAAATTGAAACAAATTTTAATATAGGATTATCAAAATCAAATCTTTTCCCTATCTGATTTGTCAGTTCAATGTAAAACTCTAAACTTCTAATCTTAAAATTGTGGACTTCGACAGGATCAACATCATTTGAAAGTAATAATTCTACTCTTGCTCCACAATATATTTCATGTATACTTACAAACAACCTGGGATTTTTTGGATCAACATGTTTAAGTGTTTCTATATTGTCAAGATGTTCTTTTTTAATAAAATTTCGAAGTAAAGTTTTATACAACTCACTTACACGTTTTTGAACAAGGTGAATTTTAGTTTTTTCTGATTGAAATTCTAAATTAAGCTTATTTACTATATCTAGCACATATGACAAAAAAGTAAAATAAATTTTATAAATGGGCTTTTTCAAATTGTCCAATATTTTATTGCACGAGTGTAAATTTTCTTGGAATGATTCATTGGTAAAACATAGTATTAGCGCCTCCCAGTTTTCTAGAACCCTATCAACAGCAGCCTAAAAATTGCAGATAGATATACAAATAATTAAAAAAAAAACATTTATTACCTGTAAAGACAACCATCTTGTTTGAGCCGGATGAAGCATTTTATGTGGTTTTAAATTTACAAACAGTTGGCACTCCTTCAACTTTTCTAAGCGTTTGCTACTGTTTGAAAAATAATTATATATCTCTCTTATAAATTCTTCAAGACTGCGAGGTAACTTGTTGGCTGCAGCTGATGCACATAAATGAAAAGAATGGCATATGCAGCCAAGAACAAATAAATTCGGCAATAGTTCCTTAAAGCGTGCTTGCACACCAGTATGTTTACCCATCATTACTGATGCATTATCTGCTGCCAAACCTATTAAGTTTGTAATAGGAATATTTAAACTTGTAATATGATTCATAACTGTATTGAATATAGCTTCAGCTGTGCAACTTTCCAGTTTTAATAGTCCAAAGAATCGATCCCTAACTGACATAGTTTTATCATCATAGTACCTTACTACCAATGCCAATGATTTTTCAGTACTGATGTCAGTAGTTTCATCAATAATTATTGAAAACACGGTGGATTGTAATGTTGTTGCCATATTTTCAATTTGTTCTCTGGCGAGACACTCTTTGTTATATAAGTAGCTTTAGTTCGACTACATGCTAATGATTTTGCAATATCTGAATCTGGGCATACATGTGAAATGAATTTACATAAATGATCTGCCAATAAAAAGGCAAATTGTGCTCTTGTAAAAGACACACAAACCTAATTCCCCTTTTTAACTAAAGTATCATGTTTCTGTCGAGCTTCTGTTACTACTGGTATTACTTCAGAAAGTTTTGGAGTGTTTAAAATTTTTTTCATATTTGTCCTATGCGACTCGCTTCCTTCATGGCGTTTTATATTATATGTATTGCAGTGAATCTTAATATTACAGACAGTGCATGTAGGTTTACTGTTTCTATCTAAACTATCTTTTCGTTTTAACCATTTAAACTTTTCAAGCCATTTGTCTTTAAATTGTTGCTTGTATTTTTTTTCTTAGTTTGATTTTTTATGTTTCAAATCTTCTTCTTCATCAACAACCATTTGAATTTGTGAAGCGGAACCAGAACTTCTTGATGCTTCACCTTTGCTCACAGAAGCAGGTCCCAGTTGAGGTATTCTTCTAGGAGACTCTGGGAGTTCATGAACCGGAATCACGTTCAAATTTATTCCCAATGTCGACGTTTGTGATGTCGACTCGTTAAAATTATGATCTGCATAGTCTACCTCATTATTTTTGTGTTTAATAATCGTTCGGGTCACAAATCTTTAAATCGAAAGAATAATATTTTAAAACGTTAATTAAAAATTAAAATTAAACCTTACCTGTCCATCATAAATGATTTCACTCTCACCTCACGTCTTCACTTACTTCACTATATGCTTCACAGCTTCACTACAATCTACAATTACTAAATTATTAAATTTTAAACACACAGTAAAGTTGTAATACTCGTAGCGTAAATGCGTAAATCGTAATTGCGTTGCGGTTGCGACAATCAAAAAGACAAAGAAAGAATATAAATAGAATTCCGTGGCGTGGGCGGGCAGTTCAGCAAGTGTTGCGAGGTTGCCATCTACGCCACGCGGCAATCACATTCCACAAAATTGTTGCTAGGTTGCCACACTACCAGAAATGTTGGGAATTGCACCATTTTTACTCAACGATAGCGTCGATGATGTTAAAAGTATCGGCAACCTAGCGGGGTAGATTTATTGCAGGGGTGGCGGAGAACAAATTCTTTTTTGAAGGGGGTAGATCTACCCCGAACGGGGTAACTGTGGCACCGCTGCTTCGCATAGCCGACAGATGCAGGTTACACAGGGCGCATGCGCAGAATGCCGATCGTACCGCTGTAGCGGCGCAATCTCAAAACGGTACTTAATTAAAAACACGCCTCGTAATTAATTTTACTTCTTTGCACTTGAACGCGATTTTTCGTATTGTCTGCATAGATGTTGGAAGCTGACTAATGTTTATTACCTACTCCTATAATTTCCATTAATTAGGCCAATAAAAGTTATATTATGTGAAAGTTGTCTCAGATAAATCGAAAAACTTGTTTTAAAATCATCACCTCATTGTTATTCTCGAATGACTACACAAACTATTATACACGTTCTAAATTTAAATTAATATAAAAGTACGATTCACTTTTATCGTGCACAACGTACTCAAAAATAAATGACACCTCGTTTTGACGTTTACACATAAATATGGACAAAATTCAAGTTAAATTACTTATGGTAAATGTTAAAATTACTTAGAGGTAATCGACGACGTCGATGTGAGCAAATAAAATTTTTAAATACGCACCTGTGCATTACCTTATTAGAAAATAAAATGCTCCGTTATCTGCTTCACACCTTTGTTTCTATTAACAATGCGATATAGTCATTTCTATTTTTAAAATTGTAATAGAAAATGCTTATTATAAAAAAGTAATAGGTTTGAAAAAGCACTTGGTTACAGATCTAACTATATGTTCATTGTTGCAGAGAAACGACAACGTTAAATTTTTTGAACAACCAGGAAACTAATAATAAATTACGGTAAGTTCTTTTGCATAATTTGTTTTTTTGTAATGTTTTTGTAATGTTCGATGTATACCTACCTACTAAATTTGTGTAGACAAAGTTGTGGCTTTGCATTTATCATTGTCGTAGTATCTTTTTTGTTGCCAATTGATTGAGAACGTAATATTTTGGGCTTAATTGGCTTGAAATTATGACATTAATATTGATAACTTCTTTTTAGAGAAGTAAAGTAATAGAGTTGAACGTTGAACCATCTTCGACGACCAACATTAAACTTTTGCTTTTGGTGTTGTAGAATCACAACAATTTTTTTTTTTTTACTAAAAACCACATAAATAAACAAACGCGTTTGTTTCATAGTAGGTTTTCGTTGTTGCGCCACGGAAGTTTCGGGTTTTTCTAGTAACTTAAAATGTCTTTATTTAGGTCCGTAAAGCTGCACCCCCATATCACCAATTTTGGAAACTCGAGGGCTAGGAATTATGTACTTTTTTGTGTGCTAATTTTGTACAGACTTTAAAAAATTTTGTACCCAAAATTAGTCATATTTTTGAAGGTCGAAGGTGGGGGTGTTGGCTTGCGTAAAAGCTACACCCCGATACCAGAAATCATGGAATGGTGGTCCAATCGCAAAAAAGTACAGGATTTATGTACCTTTATGTGCTAGAGATGAGACAAGACCTGGTTATACGGTAAGGTCATCCCCTACGAAGACATAGGGGAATGAAGCGTACAGTGATATACATACGATATAATCTAACGACACGAAGTGAAATGATTCAAATAAAACAGTGATGAATATACAGGGTGTTTAAAAAAGACGTTCCGATATTTGGCCCACTTATAGATCTCATCAGTACAAACAAAAAAGTCCAAAAATCAACCGTTTCCGATATACAGGCAGTTTTTTAAATTAAAATTACTAAGCCCAGTTGCCGCATTTGTTGTAATCATTGTGTGGCTGTCATTGTTGCTATTGAAGTCGTTGTTGCTGTTGCTCATTGTTGAAATTTTCAAATATGCCGGAATATACCAACGCAGAAATGGCAGACATGTATTTCATGTATGGCAAGGTCGATGGAAATGCTTATGAGGCACGTCGCCTTTATGCCGAAGCATTCCCAAACCGGGTACTTCCGTGTGCCAAACTTTACAAATGTACATCAACGTTTATCCGAAGTTGGATCGTTTAAATCAAGGAACGGTGATGGTGGTCGACCTAGATCAGTTTCCTACTCCCGAGGTAGAACTTAACATTTTAAGAAGAATTGAAGAAAATCCCGGTACTAGTACTAGAAGACTTCTACTGAAACAGTTATTAATTGTTCCCTAATTTTGAGAATGTTACGCTGAGCAGCAATTGCACCCATACCATATTCAAAGGGTACAGGCTCCTACTGTGCCTGATTATGCCGCACGACTAGTGTTTTGTCGAAAGATGCTGATAAAAGTTGCGGAGAACCCAGATTTTGATACGGAAATTCTTATTTATTGACGAAGCTGGTTTCAGGACAAATGGCATTTTTAATTTCCATAATAGCCATGTTTGGGCCGACGAAAACCCGCACGCCATTGTTGAATCAAATCATCAACACCGATTATCAATCAACGTTTGGCTTGGTGTATTGGGAGACCATCTGATAGGACCTTGTTTCTGCTCAAACCGTTTGACTAGTCAATTGTACCTTGACTTTTGTAATGTTGTTAGAAGATGTACCCTCAACCATAGAATTAATATGTGGTTGATGCACGATGGAGCTCCTGCGCATTATGCAGTCTTGGTCCGAAATTACCTAAACGAAAATTACAATGGCAGGTGGATAGGTGAGGAGGTCCAATTGCATGGCCACCTAGATCTCCCGACCTCACTCCGCTTGACTTTTTGGATTTGGGGTATTTAAAGACATTAGTTTATTGAAGTCCTGTGAATAATTTCGATGAGGTGCGAGAACGAATTGAACATGCCTGCCAGACTGTTCGTACAAATCCGGGACTCTTTGAGAGAGTGCGGCGTTCACTTTACGGTGATGCGAAATGTGTATATGTTACGCCCAAACATCGAAAACGCTCACTGAGCGAAAAACGACCGCAACGCGTTCTGGACGGTGCCGAACGATCAAATACCGAAATGACATAATTTTTCGCTTTGTGTCCCTTTCGTTGACCACGACGCGTCGTGGACAATGCTCAAACGGCCACAACGCGTTCTGATAATTTAGAAAGCTCATAAACCGATCTTTCTTGTCTAGACTTGTCAGTGTGTTTCCGACTGCCTTCGAGTGAAGATATGTCTATGTTATTAAGCGAAGTCGCTACTATTGTAGCTAAAATGATAATACGAGAGAGGTGTTTAATGAATGTTTAATGTTAAGTAAATTTACAAAAATAACTGAAAATTTCAAAATCTTTATTGTAGGCTTATTTCTACATGGAACTTTATTCACTTGTTTTTGCAGGCACTATTATTGTGGCATTTAGAATTGCACAACACTTTATTAGCCTTGCAGTTGCACTTTTTTGTACTACAATAACGCTTACAATGGCACATGACAAATCCTTGTTTTGATCCAGATGAAAGAGCTGAAGCTTTCTCAAATTTAATGAACAACTTGGAACATCCGATGCGTTTATAAAATTTGAATCAGCGAAGTCGAATTCATTGCGACTATAAAGTCTTTCCAGCACGCCCTCTTTAGTTCCCAATTTATACAAGCTGGAATCATTAACGCTTAGAACAACAGCTAGAACACTCCTAGGAGCAAGCCGCCCCCTGTCGACATCTGGAACTTTGACTACGACATTGTGACCGATCTCAGCAGGAGGTAGTTTATCACGGGACAGCGCTAGCATTTTCCAGCTTGCTTCTCCATTCCTGCTGTAGCAGTTTTGCGTTGCTCTCTGATTGCATCACGTCGGCAGCAAAGGTTGCATACAATGTCTCCTTCAATTTCAATCCCACACTTCATGTGTACTTTTAAGCTGCATGTATTACATGGTTGGGTAACTCCAAAATCTTCGCAAATAGAACATGCTGTCACAGTGGAAACTGCATTGGTTACATTTTCTTCCCCTTCCTGATCTTTTCGAGTGTCATCCTCGACATCCCTTCCAAGATTTTCTCCAAATCTTCTTCCGTTTCCAAAGATTCATATGTTTCCTTTCCAGAGAAGAATCTGCCAGTCCGATTCTTTGCTCGTCACCAAACATGGCCTCGTAAGGACTTTTTCTAATCCCTTCGTGCAAGGCACGATTTTTTGCTCTGAATAAACCGTAATCCCTCTGACCATTTTTGGTATCATTGTCAAGCATCCACGCTACCAACATATCTCTGACGTCCTGATTGGATCGTTCTACCGATCCTTGGCTCTGTGAGTGGCGGGGCTTACCATGCACAAGTTTAAGGCCTGGCCACAGATTCCTTAACTCTTCAATTATCTTATTAGAAAATTCTCTACCGTTGTCACTTTGCAAAATAAAGGGAGCACCGAACATGCAAAAATGTCTACTACATTATATGCGACTTCTTCAGCTGTTTTCGTTTTTGAGTGGTTTCAAAATTGTAAATTTTGTTAGATGGTCTTGGTAGTTCAATATGAAACGATAGTCGCGGTCGGCTTCGGTCTGCATATCGATCAAATCTACTTGACATCTCGAATTCATGTGATTTGATAGGATTGGTGCAACAACTAACCCTTTTTTCTTGATCTTCTTCTTTCCCTGACATTGCTCGCAGAGAGATAAATAGATCTGTATAGCTACTCTCGTAACATTGCAATATTTTTTGTTGATTTCAGCCTCCATAACTAGAAAGAAACAAAGAACCCTTTAAGTGTGTGTAAGGTGGGTCGAATACTTACGACAAGAAACTATTTTTACCAAATTAGTATTTTTCTGTTAATTATTCATGATGAAAAAATCCAATTTTCAACTAAATACGTAATTTACAGTTTAAAATTAAGAAATGTAGGGATTTGATGGAACACGTATAGAAAATAATTAGACCAATATTTAATAGAAATAGCTTCTAAGTAACATACCTCTTGTTCGTTTGTGTCCAGTTGCCATATGAGCAGCTTCAATAATGCCAAAAGATCCCCGTCTTTACAGTAATATCGAAAATTTCCATCCTGTGTTCCTTTGGGCTTTTCAATTAACTTTTCAGATTCCCCAATTGTTATAATATCATACCTTTTGAGTCTTCTGTATTGTTTGGACGACAAGGGCATTTTGCTATCTTTTAAGCGGTTCGCTTCTTTCACTTCTCGGACGATCTCTTCATACCGTTCGTTCGTAAAATAATCACTCCGATCATTGCTGTTATCAACGATATTTTTAAGTTTTTCATTAAACACCTTCTCGTATTATCGTTTTTAGCTACAATAGTAGCTACTTCGCTTAATAACATAGACATATCTTCACTGAAGGCAGTCGGAAACACACTGACAAGTCTAGACAAGAAAGATCGGTTTATGTGCTTTCTAAATTATCCAGAACGCGTTGTGGCCGTTTGAGCATTGTCCACGACGCGTCGTGGTCAACGAAAAGGGACACAAAGCGAAAAATTATGTCATTTCGGTATTTGATCGTTCGGCACCGTCCAGAACGCGTTGCGGTCGTTTTTTCGCTCAGTGAGCGTTTTCGATGTTTGGGCGTAACATATACAAATGGAAAGATGACATGTTGAACATCTGCTTTAAGGATCATTTGTAATTAAAATGTTGTATTTATACTGATATTTGTTCTATTGAAAACCTCGTTGAAATAAATATGACCTTTGGTTTACCCACTTCCTTAGCTCACTTGATAAATACGACGAATCACTTTACTGAGCGTAAATTATTTTAATTTGAAAAACAGGCAATAATGCCGAAGATAATTAGATAGGTATGGATGTAAGGAGTAAGATGGGAGAGGGATGAAATATCTGACGAAGAAAACTTTTTTTGTGAAATGAAATTGGGTATTCAATGAATATTCAGGAGGATAATATATGACTGAAAAAATTTTTGTTCGCATATCATTATATCTCCATTGAGTGATTTTTGTATAAACTCTTGGAGTAATAAGCTAAGAAATATTAAAATTTGTGAAGGTGGTTATTTACATCTCGAAATGAAGGATAAAACAATTACGTACGAAATAAAAGAATTTGTGGAGTGTAGTACCTACTTCATTTTTCGTCATTTTTATTAAAATTATGTACCCTTAATTTCAAAGTGTCATCATATTCTATTATAAAGAAGCTATTTCTTTACACTTTGAATGAATTTTGTACCGCAAAAGCTAATAGAGTAATACCATGTCGTCAATTTCCGTCCATTGCGTTCCTTCTGGGAATAGCAATGCGGAATAATTTAATATCTCTGTATCCGTGAAATTCTCCGTATTTAATCAGGTTCTTTTATTTGGGGCAACTTGTATGAAACGAGAGCCCCTCCAGTCTGAGCTTCATACCACCGAGCTTCACGATCCTCTTGAATATTCGTTGAATATCCAATTTCATTCCGCAAAATAGTTAAAAAAATGTTCTTTGTCAGAAATTTCATCCCTCTTTCTCCCCTTTCTACCCCCTTTCACACTATCTATCTAATTATCTTTAGCGTTATTGCTCACTACATTTTCTCTTCATCACTATATATTCGTCACTGTTGTATTTGAATACTTCACCTTGTGTCGTTAGATCATACAGTATGTATATCACTACACGCTTAGAATCGATAAAGTCTTCATTCCCCATATCTTCGTAGGGATGAGCCTAGCACATAAAAAGTACGTAAATCCTGTACTTTTTTTTGCGATTGGACCACACTTTGAATTATTTCTATTATAGGGGGTGTAGATTTTAACCAAGCCACACATCCCCACATTTTGACCTTCAAGAGATATGATTAATTTTGGAGTACAAAATTTTTAAAGTCGGTACAAAATTAGCACATAAAAAGTACATAATTCCTAGTCCTTGAGTTTCAAAATTGGTGATATGGAGGGTGCACCTCTTTTATTTGGGTTCAAAATTTTGTCGATTGAAGAACGAATGAAAACAAAAACAAGCGTCTCACGGAGAACTCCACATACTAACAAACGTAAGAACATATAGAAAGTATGGAACTGGATTAGAAAAGTGAAAATTGATGCGTTGTAGAAAAAAATTAAACAACTTTTTTCTAAAATGTTACGTTATTTATTATTGACCTACAAATTGGGAAGAACCCTAAAGATAATTTAACAATTAAGTTAAGCAGGTGGAAAAAAATAAACGTCTAAACATACCCAACTGTGTAGACGAAGTTTTACAACAGTCGGACCAGTGGTTTTCTTGATATCGTGTTTATATACGAACGGACAGCCGGCCTCTAAACAGAATTTATTGATACTTTATTTTGACGTACTAACTCTATATCGTCGGAAAACTGAAAAAGAGAGTAACTAAAATTCTCGGTTTAGAAATCGTTGCATAACCCCATCTTATTTGTAAAATGTGGAGTAATTATTTATTTATCAAGTAGCTCATACACAAGGTACACAGGTTTTGAAATTTGGTAATTATATGTGGGTAGTAAGAAATGACGTTGTTGAAACTTCACATTTCGGGTCACGTGATATCATTTTTAAAATTTTTAATGGGACACCATACTTCTGCACTATTGTAAAAATCTTTCTACTGTCAATTCAACAATACCGATGTAGATAATTTAAAAACAAAATACAGCCGAAAGTTTCTTCCTTGTCAAACTATCTTATAGGAATAACTGAGTAGCGAATAAAAAACTTTACTGTTTTATAATACAAAAATACGAATGTCGTTTTAAAATGCACAACCCTGGAAACATTTAGAAAAGAGACAGTATATAGTGCTTCCTACTTTATGGTTCAATTAGACAAACTAGAATTTTTCATTCTGGGATGATTTCAATATGATTAAAATTTGAAAACATTTAAAATTATTTTTGTTCTTGCATAATGTTTGCAACTAGTTTCCTGGCAGTTAGTCAACTTGTGAGACAATTGCACATCTCGCCAAATGTTATTAGATGGCAGCATTTGCTGCGAGTTGATTCTCTCATTTCCGCTTGAATAATTGTATCGTCTTTTGATAACGACCATTATCTTGTTGAACCCCGTTAAACATGGATTAATGGCTACTTCTATTCCGAATTACACAAATCGCAATTCACTTGTAACGACAAAGTTTCAAATCCGCAGAGCGCTTTGAAAACAGTCACCATTTATGAACGTTTTGCTTATCGTTTTCAAATGACAGTAGTGTTACATTAATTTTTAGAACGTTAAAATGGCAAATGTTGATGAGTTTTGGTGCTAAATGTTATAAATGATATTGAAAATGCTGAAGATCAACAGCGGCTTCGTATAGCAGCCAACGATGCGTTTGAATTGTCTGACTATAATTTTATTAAACAATTTAGGTTAAGGAAAGAAGATTTAGAAACACTTTAGAACCTTTTATGAATTTATGGCGACGTACGAATGGATTAAATGAATAAAAACTAATAAAATTAATGACATTTAAATCTGCTGTGGATAGGCAACTCATTATACACTTTGATTATTTGTTATTGGTTATCGCAAACTTTACACTGTTGCCAGCAAGTGCACGTCGCTTTTAAAACAAACTGTCGTAATGTAAACGTATGGCACTTCAGAATACCTAATCGACTTGCTTAACGAAGTGCTATACGAATTCATCATTAGCAATACGCTTAGCGTTTTCAAAACGTTACGTTTTTTGGTTGAAAGTTAGATAATACGGTCCCTGCTCTATTTTCTAGACGACTATTTCTAAGTTTCTTCTACTTCTTGTTATTATTAGAGATCGTCTGCGTATGCTACTAATTGCTCAGACTTAATAACAATAGTTCCATTAATTTTACATTTTTTATTATCGCGTCTAGTATTATAAGAAACAATGTGGGTTGAAAGCCCATCTTCCTGTCTTACTCCTGTGTTGATTTTGAACTCTTCTGATATTCCCTTTTCCGTGCGCACTGCTGCTTTTGGATTGTTCCATTGTAATTTTTTACTCTTACCATTTTTTTGGTATTCCTGTTTCATTATATCTTCACGTTTTATACTGTCGAAGGCTTGTTTAAAACCAATGTAGAGAATTTGTATCCAATATCATATTCATAAGATTTCTTGACCATTTGGTTTTTCGTGTCAATCGCATCTATAGTAGACCTACTCCCTCCTAAATCCATTTTGTTCTGTATATTCCAGTAATCGGTTACTTATTACTGTAGTCAAAATTTTATAAACTACGTTTAGGAGGCAGATTCCTCTATAATTAGCGGATATCTTTGGGTCACCTTTTTCAGTGTTGGCACTATTAGATCTTATACTCTTTCTAGTATTAGATCGGAGCCTATATTTGATCATTTTATTGAGGATTTTATCAGTTCCCCTGTTTTATTTTGTTTCAGGTTTGTTATTACTTCTCGAAATTCCGGTTTAGTTGGTACCATTTGTTCTGGCCTTCCGCTACCATTGTCTGCTTCATTACTTGCTTCTTTTATACCTATTTGTCCGTATTCAGCAGGTCTTCGCCATTCCTCCTCGTCTATATTTACCATGTATAATTCCCTGTTTTGCTGTTTAATATGTCTGTATATTTTTGCATTGTTCTTATGTTCTTTTCTAGCGTTTCCATTATTCCCTCAATCAATTTTTCTTTTTTCTTTTTATTAGGGTTGTGCATTCTTTCCTAACTGTTTGGCAGATTTTATAATCATCATCTTTTCCCTGATCTTAGCCAGAAGAGCCTCGCCTCCCTTCTTTTTGTTTAATTACTAACTCACAATCTTGGTCAAACCAGAAGTTCTTCTTCTCTACTTCTTTTCTGCTTTTACTTTTCTGAGGCGTTTTCAATGCTTCTTTTATGTTTTCTACTCCTCTTCAATATTTTCACTCTTCGCATTTGCAAGCAGTTGGTGTTCGTTTCATATTGAATGCTCTTGTTTTTCTTCTTAGTTATCACTAAGAGGTGATGGGATCCAACGTCTGCTTCTTTAGTACGCTTTGACGCCATATATCATTCTTTGTCTAATTTTTTGACTATAAGTACGTGATATTATCTGATTTCCGTATTTCTACCGTTTCTTTCCATACTACTAGTCTGATATATTCTTTTTTCCTATTTTAATCTCCGAAGACTATAATTGTTTTATGTTTAGGTATCTTTCGTACGTTCGCAAATTTTTATATTATTTTTCGCCCTCACCATCAATTCTGTCCCTTTAGTACCTTTGTTTCCACTTTGCCTCCGTAAAATAGACTATAATCTTTTTATGAATTCTGCCTTCCCCTTTCCATTCATTTCCTGCACTGCTAACATTTCTATTTTGTAGTCCTTCATTTCTTTAGATACTTTTCTATCTCTCTGCGGATGCCGCTGACATTGTTCTGATATTCCACGTTCCAATTATTATTATACAGGGTGAGTTTTTAGTGCGTATTTGCTCTATAGCGCCTTAGGTACTTATTAGAAAAATTGTGTGCTATCTCAAGTTGTTGGTAAACTGTTCTGCACAGCAACTAACTTTCATATTGTAAATAGAAGACCTTATATATTTTTTGAAATTTGGAAAGAGCACAAAATTTAATTCAAAACATGTATCGCACCCTATGCTAAACCCTAAGGTATCGGAGGTATTTAACATAAGAAGAAAACATTTCAGTTGGAAAGATCTGATGGAGTCTTATAACATTTTCCATATGTTATATCAAAATTTAATTTTGGCATACCGTAAGTACATAGAAGTGTCTAACTTTGCAATTATTGGAAATAATATACTAAGCGTTACATTTTCTGGTCACATTTAGTTAACTTCGAAAACATCTACTTAAAATATTGGTTTATAGTAGATGCTATGTATCAGAGATGGCACTGTATGTGAAAAATATTTTCCCGCTTTTCTGTTGACATTTTTCCTGAATTTTCTTTGCTATAAACCTCACGGAGCCTGAGACCTTCCAACGAATTCAAAACCGTGGAAACCGGTTCGTGCGTTCTGGAGTTATAGCGTCAGGAAGGAAAACCCGACTTATTTTATATAGTAGATTTTTAAGCAAAATCCTTATAAATCTGTCACCTGGAAAGAAAATTGCAAATATCTCAAAAGCTGCTAAGTTTAACCCCTACAATGGTTATACCAGAAAAAGGTAATTTAATTTACATAACTGGGCACAAACAAATACAGGGTGTTCTATTTGAAAAAAAATGTTTTTGGAGTTTAAAGTTAGCTAATTGTGACCTGAAAATGTAACACTTAGTATATTATTTTCTAATCTGTTTTAATTGAAAAGTTAGACAATTCTATGTACTTACGGTATGCCAAAAATTATATATTTGATATAACATATGGAAAATGTTATAAGGCTTCATTCAGATCTTTCCAACTGAAATTTTTTTCTTGTTATGTTAAATACCTCCGATACCTTAGGGTTTAGCATAGGGTGCGATACATGTTTTGAATTAAATTTTGTGCTCTTTCCGAATTTCAAAAATATATAGGGTGTTCTATTTAAAATAAGAAAGTTAGTTGGTGTACAGGAAATATGTAACACTCTGTATTATCACAGATATTTTTGAAAAATACCAAAAAGGTTACCAACAACTTGAGATAGCACACATTTTTTATAATAAGTAGCTAAGGCGCTATAGAGCAAACACGCACTAAAACTCACCCTGTATATCTATCTTTTTGTGTTTTTTATTTTGTTGTAATTCGTTTTCTGTTTCTTTTCCTTGTCGACGTAATTTTATCCATCCGTTTTTATCCACCTATAAGTTTTTTCGGTTTGTTTTTGTAATTTTTTTAATTTTTGATGAAAGATTTCATTTACATTCCCTGGGGATCTTTCACTCATTGTGCATTTATTATTTCCTTCTACGTTTTCAATTGTATATGTCGTGAACAATCAATTTATTATATTTAAGGAAGGCTCTGCGCCCATTTTGTCTCGCGTTCGTTAGGTGTGGATCGGCTTCCTTCTCTGTTCCTGCACTTTTTCGAGTAATCGTCGCCTATCCATATTCCTGTGCCCTTAAGGTTCTTTGTCTTCCCAATAGTTCCATTTTCTTTGCCCATTGTTACATTTTTGTTGTAAGTTCTATTAAATCTCATGGCCAAGTTCAAAACAGTAAGAAAAGTACTGTTTTCCAACTTAAAAAAATACCTAACTTTGAAAAAATTAATGTACTAATTCTAATAGTAATAATTCGTATACCCTATGTTGATATTATGAACTCGAGACCATTTATAATTATGTCATAATGAACCATCCTTGAAATGGGATTAGCCTTTTTCGATGCAAAAGTTGAATTGTACCCTTATTGGCAAACTGCCACATATTCAAACGCATTTTAAACCTATTACGTTGCTTTGTTTTAGTTATTCGTGGTCGATCGACATATCTATTTCAAGCATTTGTTTAACACATAAGCATCAAATAGTTCGAGATAACATGCAAATAACCGTACAAATGCAGCATTTCCGTATACCTACGCCAATTAAAATAAAGAAGAAATTTTGTGTTGAGACATCATTTCTAACCGCAGATAGAAGTTTTATGTTAATCGCAAACACCTGCAACTATTGTAATGCGGGTCATACATTGAGTAATATGTAAGCAATTCAAATCACTATGTTTTTCTTCCTTGAGAAAAAGTATTTCAATGACTATTTACTAGTAAATGTTATTATAGTCAAAATCAAGAATTTGAAAAAAATTATGTAAGGATACAACATGACTTGAAAGAATTATTTTACAAGTATTGAGTTTTAGAAATATTTATTTTTGTTTTGCAATTGTGTTAAAGGATTTTCAATAATCATTCTGATGGTGTTTGAAATAGGTACGGATAAAACAGTACGTTGAATGATGTCTAAACATACTCTATCCATTTTTTGCAAAATATATCTCGAGGTTGGGCTTTATTTTTGTCGCCGAGCGTACAATGGAAAGAGCGTAATTATCGCGTACAAATACATATTTGGTATTAAGAACTTAGGAACACCTAAAAACGCTGAGTTAAATAAAAATATGTTAACGAAACACACGGTATATTGTAAGACGCTACCGAAAACATGTGAGACTGTGCAGTTGTTCTGTAAAGAATTGTTCCTCTTTTCTAAATATTAACTAGTTATCAAAGATGTTATCAGAAATATTTTTTACTTTGTGCAGTACTGGCGTATTTATAAGTTGTAGATACATTTAATTCAAATTCATTTTTAACCAAAACACATATAAATATTTAATATACGTTCGTTGTCTTTTGCCAATTTAGTCAGATGTTTAATCTCTGCTGCCACACTTAAATACTTACATATTTGTAGTACTGTAACTAAAATAAGTGAAATTCTTCAATGTGTTAATAACAGGCCAACTAAAATCTTATGTACCTAATTAAAAATGATCAAATTTAAAATTTCCTTTAATGTTTTCTATTGACAACACTCAAATCAAAGGTATTGTCGAAAAATTTAATATGTAATGACGCATTCCAACAAGGTTGTGTTAGCGTCAACTGGATTAAATAAGTGCCAAAAGCTATATATACAATATAAAAAGTTATGTTTGTCCAAATTCATTTTGGCAAATACACCTGTAACAAACAGCTGAGTTGGTAACAAAACTAAATCTATTATGTTATGAAAGATAGATGAAATGTCTCGATATTACTTTACTACAACAACGAAAAAAGTATACATTGACCAAATTAACGTTTTGTAATGTTTGTGCAAGTCGCACCAATTGCTTCAAAAGATGATTGAATAACAGTTTAATTTTTACACGATGAGAATGTCTTTGTTCGATATTGAGAATAATGGAATTTTACAGTAAAACATAATTTGCAATTGTATAATTTAAACGGGTTCTTGGAAACAATTATTGTTATGTTTAAATGTCCGTGTATGGTATGAAATGTACTCGTACATTATGTAATTATCCTCATGTTCTTCTTTAGGTTTGATTTCTTCGAATATTATTAAACTCTCTCTTGGAAGTCTATGTATGTTTTAGTTTTCAGTTATTTGTAAATCTTCGTATCGCGTTTTAAATAGGAAAAGTAATAGGTAAAATTAAATCAGTTCTACGTGTTCAATATATATTTTGATGTTTTTTTTTTAAATTACAATAACTCCCAATTATCATGTTCATTACAAAAAATCATGCGTTTCATCACTGGTTACATAAATTGCTATTACGCTATATTAGCGATGAAAGTTAGATTTTATTGTGCGAATTGGAAGATTTCCAGATCGAAACGTGGGTGGAGCAACAATTATTTTCTTCATTTAAAATATACAACCATAAAATCTCAATTCATTTTTTTTTAATAATTGTTACATTTATTAAGCTACAAATTAATTAAATTAAAAAAAACAAGGTAATAAAATTTGAATGGCATTAAAATTAAAATAAATCAAAAATTTCCTCCAAAGTATTCTTCTTGGGAATGGTTCCTAAAATGGAAGCAGCATTCCCTCTCCCGATTGCCAAGCTAATGCTTTGTTTAATATAACTGCCGGCCTAAGGAATATCAGATTGATTTATAACCATTTGTGATATGGAGGAAAAAGATTTTTGCGTCAACACTCCAAGATCCAAATGTTTCAACAGCAAATGCACCAAAAAATAATCATCTTTAATTGTTTTATATTTGTTGTGTTTCGCAGAACAGGCGAGAAGAGATGAAGAAGTTAAATATGAAGCAGCTACCGTATCGACACATGTAACATCCCACACTAAATCTTTCCCATTACTCCAAGGAATTAAAGTCAAACCATCAGGATGTTTACCGTCATCACGTAATAATCCCTGATGGTTCCAAAATGCAAGGGATTTCAGCTTTAAAATATCATTAATGTTGTTGGTCGAGAAAACCTACCATGATGACCAAGAGTATCAACTTTAGAACCACAACGACAAGTGTGTGGTTAGCAAATATTAGTTCCAATTCTTAAGGATGTGACAATTTGAAAGTTTGTTTATCTGACAATGTTCCTCATTGAGAAGACGGGAGCGCTTTTAACCAAGCAGCTGATTCTGGTTGGGCACTGGCAAGTAAAATAGCTTTATATCGAGTGTCATATTGTGATAACAAAGAATTAAATATAGTCTTGACACATGCAGCATCCCAACTACGTTGTAAACAAGGCTTTTCAGGTAAAGGTTTGTTAGGGGACAGTGATTTCCAAAAAACTAATGCCTCAGCTAAGTACATAATCTCAAAGTTATTTGAAAAAATTGATTCAATGAGATTAGCAGAAACGTGAGTAGAAGTAAGAAAAGATGAAATAGCGATATCACTGACACAACGGATTCTTAAACCACTAAATGAAACACGTAGTGATGCATATATTCAAGACGAAGCCAAGGAGTAAATTTAATGTTAAAATGTCTATTAAGGAATTACTAATTTTATCATCAAAACTTTACAAACATCTTTGAATTTCCAGAAAGGACAACAACGCAAAAGATAATTAAGTTCGGGAATTCAAAAACAATGACGCAACAAAAATAAGAGCCATATGTGGATTATTGTTTCGATATTATCTGATAATTTAGAAAATTTTGCTAAACATTCGGAAAACATTCGTGGAAAAGCATCTTCAGTTAAAGCATCACCAAGAAGGAATAAATTACGATTGTCAACAAGACGAATATCAGTGAATCAATGTCTCAAAAGAAGAAACAATATTTAATTGATTTAATTTGTTAAAATTTTTACAAAACCTCCAATTGTGCCATCATCCATTGAGATCAGAAGAAAGTTTGCTAATGATAGGATGAATTGCAAGACTAAAAAGGGCAGGACCAACGGGATCACCTTGCTGTACACCAACACAAGACTGAATAAGTTTACTATTATATAAAAGATTCGAAGGTTGAGCATAACACTGCCAAAGATATGAGAAGAGTTCTGGAGTTTGATTTTTTACATAAGTTAAAAAAATATCACGTTCAATTGAATTAAAAGCATTTTTTACTTCATTTTACACGATGTACAAGTGTGTTTGTTCCGTCGGTTTTACCATGGGAGTAGTACAAAACTTTGCATATGGACCTGCTTTGGCATTATGCATCGTTGAACATGATGTGTGCATGAGTATAATCTCACCATCATTTGCCTACCTCTCAGGAGCATATTTCAAAAATCGTTATCAGTGTTTACCGTCGTCTCGAACTGCAATTATGCATGTTGACTTATGTTTCCATTTCGCATTTTGACAATGACGTGTGGTTAATTTCTGAGCCCGTAAAATTGGTTTGCCTACCTCACAGGGGCAGATTTCTGAAAATCTCTGTTTCGTTTGTATTTGTCATCGGATTGTCGCAACATTTTGCGTACCAGCCTGATTTGGCACTGTGCCCTGTTGAAAATCATGTGTAGATTTGTAAGGAGACAGGGGGCACCATCCCGTCATCATTTGCCTATCTTCCAAAAATAAAACTAGTGATTTTAAAGAAAATGTGTGTTTTGTAGACGTTCTTCTTATGAACTCAAGTGGCTTTCTATTTGCCATATAATTGAAATGGAACCACTCGAAATTTGTCATGAAAATATTGTGTTTAGAGAAACTCATTCTTGTTTAAAAATGTGAAACCGCTGAAAAAGTGAGAAAAAAGCAATATGTGCAACAAAAAGAAAAATAGTTTAACTAAAAGTTATAGAAAGTGGATTTTATGATTTAAAAATTCTTAAAAAGGTTCCCTTTTTTTAATATCCAGGGTGGCCCATATGGCAGTTTCTCCATTAATGAAAAAATGGCAGAATAATAAAAACTTACAGGGAAGAAAACAAATGAACTTTACTTACACACTACAACTGATATATAAGAACTCGTTGTTTGGTAGTAAACATTTTGAAAATGTAACCTTCGTGGGCCCGTAAACATACATAAACATAAAAAATTATTTACTCCCGAAAATTACTGGAAAAAACTTTTATTATATTATTATTAATGAAAAAAATAACAATTTTCCGATTTTCCGGAAAATCAATTCTGAATTTGACGTTGGTTTACGTAGCGTACCAATAATCCCAACAACTTCTCTTTTTTAATTGAATTGGGACTTGAGGGGCAGAGTATTAGAAAAAGAATGGAATTATGACAACCAAAACGTCAGCTTTTTGAAATTCGATGATATTTCATAGAGCTAACGATATCGTTACCAATGCACATTGCAATGAGAATTGTATGGGCTTGAACGTTTGGGTCTGGATACAAACATCAGCTTTTTGGCTTTGGTAACTAAACCATACCTTAGAAACCTGTCTGCAAAAAAGCTGACTTACAATTTGAAAAAATATATTGCATCCAATATTGTATGGGCCAAGTCTAACGGTAAACTTTTTTCGGCCTCATGTCGCGGATCTGCACGTTTCATAGCATTCTACTCCTAAGATCTAAAAAGCTGACATACAAGTTTCCGGACACATTATGTCACGGGCCCACGAACTATTAGCTATTGATTATAGAGGGTTGTGTCACAGAATAATAATACTTGCGCAGAAGTTCCAAACTCGGTGGCCTTAGCCCCCCTACAAAGAAAATTCGATTCGACATAAGAAGTTTGATACTTTTTGTCTGGAGGCTGAGGTTACCTTAGACCCTCAGGTTCAAACGTCAATAACTTCATTATTAAAGGTGTGCTAGCTTCAGTAAAGTTGTGGTAGGCTGTGCTAGCTAGGTATTCGTTTTGTTCAACAAAAATTGGATATTTTTGTGAGAAGACTAAGGTCGCCTCCAGGTTCAAACCTTAATAACTCCGTTATGAAAGGTGTGCTAAGATTATTTTTATTTATGCTATAAGGCGGACAATAGCACAGTTTCTAGCCTAGTCAACTTTTTATGACGTCACATGTACCTTAACTGTCCCCTGGGTATGTTTTAACTTTGACCTCATCAATAACTTATTCCCTTTATGCAACAATAATTATATTATATGCAACTGTTCTAATGAAATAACATTGATTACAGATTAATCAATGGAAATAGGTCTATCAATTAAGATTTCACTGTCTGAACTTGTATTTACGGTAGTATCAGCTTTAGTGTGAGAATATACAGTTTTTTCCTTTAACAATTGAACATAAATTAATAGTTTCATTCGCAATTTCCAGAATCAACGAGAACCTTTTAGCCGAATTTTGGAAAATAAGTTTCTAGTTAATGCTGCGGTAATCCTTATGTTATTAAATAGCAGATTAAATTAAACATGTCATAGAAACGAGAAATTTAGTAGAAACTAATGAAAAACTATTAATTTTTGTGGAGTGAAAGTACCACCTAGGGGATAAACTCAAGAATGCAGTTTTGTCATAGTATTGTTCTTTGCCAAAACTAATTAACAAGTAAAGGTCAATTATTCCAAAACAACAAATTTCAAGCCACATTTACAAATGGTATATTAAATAGCCGAATAATAATAATATCCAAAAAGAAATAGTTATTTGTGTAACTAGTGCAAAAAGCGCGTATTTGTTGTACGACGCATGAAGTTTGCGGCTCGAGACAAAGTCGAGAGCTACAATCATGCTGATGCACTGATGCAAAATGTGAAACGTTTGGCACAGTAATTGCAGCAAAAAGTAGTCACTTTTGCACGATCGTAGAAAAATATTGATTTTAATAATCTACCGATAACCAATGCTACAATTTAGAAATGAAAGCTATTAAAAATATTATATGTAACTTTATTAAATAGTTTGGTCAAATTGATAAACAATCAAGTTATTCCCTTCACATAAATATAGGGTTTCTATAAATGATTGACTCATGACAAATGGAAAATTTAAAAAATGCAAATGTGTCGTTTAAACTTATAGTGAATTATGCTAATGTGATCATCTGTCAGTTATTTCATCATAATTATTATCTCTAGTTGTAATTGTGTTTTACTCACTTTATTGCCAATTTGATAAGAGAATCATTTATATAAACCATGTATAATCAATGTGTAAACAACAAACAAAGCGAAATTATTGCCACCAGCAGCTGACAACAATAATCTTATACGTATTGCTCTAAAGTGACATTGTTGCTTATAGAATCAAAATGTCTCATTTCATGTATTTATGCTTCTCACGCTAATGGAAACTGACATATGCGCCACCCTGTATAATGTAGCTATTCCCAGTGATGTCATTTGTGTTCGAGCTACCCTACACCGATGAGCCTCAAAAAGGCTAAACGAGTGTGTAGGTTCCGTTCATAATTATGCAATTTTCACTATATGTATACTGTTTTATTCGTTAGTTATTAACATATATGGAGTAAGTTACGAAATCACAATTACTTTTGCTGCACTCTGACATTTACAAACCTACTTTCAGTCAGTCTGCATGCGACAAAAGTCTTGTGGTGATGACACTTTCGAGCTTAGTTTTGGGTGCCCTGTGCGCTCGATTCGACGTAAGAAGTTTAATACTTTTTGTCAGGAGGCTGAGGTTGCCTTAGACCCTCCAGGTTCAAACATCAATAAATTCATTATGGAAGGTGTGCTATAGTGTTAGTAAAGTTGTAGTAGGCTGTACTAGCTAGCTATTCTCTTTTGTAAATAAAAATTGGATATATTTTGTGAGAGGACTAAGGTCGCCATAGCCCCTCCAGGTTCAAACCTTAATAACTCCGTTATGAAAGGTGTGCTATGATTATTTTTATTTATCCTAGGCTGTGTCAGCTCATCTCTTCAAACGTCAAAAGTTTTACATTTTTTTGTGGGTAGA
The DNA here is from genome assembly GCA_030710515.1 of Abscondita cerata. Classification (NCBI taxonomy): domain Eukaryota; kingdom Metazoa; phylum Arthropoda; class Insecta; order Coleoptera; family Lampyridae; genus Abscondita; species Abscondita cerata. The sequence continues at coordinate 144,220 of JALBCR010003025.1, forward strand.
CTGGCTTCCTAGATTAAACTCTCAATAACTCCGTTATTAAAGGCGTGCTAGTGTTGCGAAAAATTGTGTTAGCCTACGTTAGATGTGCAAACGTCAAAAAACTATTGTTTAGGCAACCGAGCTGATGTTTCAGTCGTTTGAAATCTGTGATCCTACTGAAATCCCGCGCCGTACCCATGCACGTGTACCTTAACTGCCCCCTGGGTATGTTTTAACTTTGACCTCATCAATAACTTATCCCCTTTATGCAACAATAATTATATTATATGCAACTGTTCTAATGAATAACGTTGATTACAGATTAATCAATGGAAATAGGTCTATCAATTAAGATTTCACTGTCTGAACTTGTATTTACGGTAGTATCAGCTTTAGTGTGAGAATGTACAATTTTTCCTTTTTTAATTGAACATAAATTAATAGTTCCATTCGCAATTTCCAGAATCAACGACAACCTTTTAGCCGAATTATGGAAAATAAGTTTCTAGTTAATGCTGCGGTAATCCTTATGTTATTAAATAGCAGATTAAATTAAACATGTCATAGAAACGAGAAATTTAGTAGAAAACAATGAAAAACTATTAATTTTTGTGGAGTGAAAGTACCACCTAGGGGGATAAACTCAAGAATGCAGTTTTGTCATAGTATTGTTCTTTGCCAAAACTAATTAACAAGTAAAGTCAATTATTCCAAAACAACAAATTTCAACCTACATTTACAAATGGTATATTAAATAGCCGAATAATAATAATATCCACAAAGAAATAGTTATTTGTGTAACTAGTGTAAAAGCGCGTATTTGTTGTACGACGCATGAAGTTTGCGGCTCGAGACAAAGTCGAGAGCTACAATCATGCTGATGCGCTGATGCAAAATGTGAAACGTTTGGCACAGTAATTGCAGCAAAAGTAGTCACTTTTGCACGATCGTAGAAAAATATTGATTTTAATAATCTACCGATAACCAATGCTACAATTTAGAAATTAAAGCTAATTGTATGTAACTTTATTAAATAGTTTGGTCAAATTGATAAACAATCAAGTGATTCCCTTCACATAAATATCTGTCAGTTATTTCATCATAATTATTATCTCTAGTTGTAATTGTGTTTTTATTCACTTTATTGCCAATTTGATAAGACAATCATTTATATAAACCATGTATAATCAATGTGTAAACAACAAACAAAGCGAAATTATTGCCACCAGCAGCTGACAACAATAATCTTATACGTATTGTTCCTAAAGTGACATTGTTGCTTATAGAATCAAAATGTCTCATTTCATGTATTTATGCTTCTCACGCTAATGGGAAACTGACATATGCGCCACCCTGTATAATGTAGCTATTCCCAGTGATGTCATTTGTGTTCGAGCTACCCTACACTGATGAGCCTCAAAAAGGCTAAACGAGTGTGTAGGTTCCGTTCATAATTATGCAATTTTCACTATATGTATACTGATTTATTCGTTAGTTATTAACATATATGGAGTAAATTACGAAATCACAATTACTTTTGCTGCACTCCGACATTTACAAACCTCCTTTCAGTCAGTCTGCATGCGACAAAAAGTCTTGTGGTGATGACACTTTCGAGCTTAGTTTTGGGTGCCCTGTGCGCTTTCTATTCGACGTAAGAAGTTTAATACTTTTTGTCAGGAGGCTGAGGTTGCCTTAGACCCTCCAGGTTCAAACATCAATAACTTCATTATGGAAGGTGTACTAGTGTTAGTAAAGTTGTAGTAGGCTGAGCTAGCTAGCTATTCTCTTTTGTGCATCAAAAATTGGATATTTTTTTGTGAGAGGACTAAGGTCGCCATAGCCCCTCCAGGTTCAAACCTTAATAACTCCGTTATGAAAGGTGTGCTAAGATTACTTTTATTTATGCTAGCCTGTGTTAGCTCAGATTTTCAAACGTCAAAAGTTTGCCATTTTTTGTGGGTAGACTGGCTTCCTAGATTAAACTCTCAATAACTCCGTTATTAAAGGCGTGCTAGCGTTGCGAAAATTTGTGTTAGCCTACGCTAGCTGTTCTTTCGTGTGCAAACGTCAAAAAGTATGGGGGCGGTAGTAGGCGACCGAGCTGATGTTCCAGTCGTCTGAAATCTGTGATCCTACCGAAAACCCGCGCCGTACCCATGCACGTGTACCTTAACTGCCCCCTGGGTATGTTTTAACTTTGACCTCATCAATAACTTATCCCCTTTATGCAACAATAATTATATTATATGCAACTGTTCTAATGAATAACGTTGATTACAGATTAATCAATGGAAATAGGTCTATCAATTAAGATTTCACTGTCTGAACTTGTATTTACGGTAGTATCAGCTTTAGTGTGAGAATGTACAATTTTTCCTTTTTAATTGAACATAAATTAATAGTTCCATTCGCAATTTCCAGAATCAACGACAACCTTTTAGCCGAATTATGGAAAATAAGTTTCTAGTTAATGCTGCGGTAATCCTTATGTTATTAAATAGCAGATTAAATTAAACATGTCATAGAAACGAGAAATTTAGTAGAAAACAATGAAAAACTATTAATTTTTGTGGAGTGAAAGTACCACCTAGGGGGATAAACTCAAGAATGCAGTTTTGTCATAGTATTGTTCTTTGCCAAAACTAATTAACAAGTAAAGTCAATTATTCCAAAACAACAAATTTCAACCTACATTTACAAATGGTATATTAAATAGCCGAATAATAATAATATCCACAAAGAAATAGTTATTTGTGTAACTAGTGTAAAAAGCGCGTATTTGTTGTACGACGCATGAAGTTTGCGGCTCGAGACAAAGTCGAGAGCTACAATCATGCTGATGCGCTGATGCAAAAATGTGAAACGTTTGGCACAGTAATTGCAGCAAAAAGTAGTCACTTTTGCACGATCGTAAAAATATTGATTTTAATAATCTACCGATAACCAATGCTACAATTTAGAAATTAAAGCTAATTGTATGTAACTTTATTAAATAGTTTGGTCAAATTGATAAACAATCAAGTGATTCCTTCACATAAATATAGGGTTTCTATAAATGATTGACTCATGACAAATGGAAAATTTAAAAAATGCAAATGTGTCGTTTAAACATATAGTGAATTATGCTAATGTGATTATCTGTCAGTTATTTCATCATAATTATTATCTCTAGTTGTAATTGTGTTTTATTCACTTTATTGCCAATTTGATAAGACAATCATTTATATAAACCATGTATAATCAATGTAAACAACAAACAAAGCGAAATTATTGCCACCAGCAGCTGACAACAATAATCTTATACGTATTGCTCCTAAAGTGACATTGTTGCTTATAGAATCAAAATGTCTCATTTCATGTATTTATGCTTCTCACGCTAATGGGAAACTGACATATGCGCCACCCTGTATAATGTAGCTATTCCCAGTGATGTCATTTGTGTTCGAGCTACCCTACACTGATGAGCCTCAAAAAGGCTAAACGAGTGTGTAGGTTCCGTTCATAATTATGCAATTTTCACTATATGTATACTGATTTATTCGTTAGTTATTAACATATATGGAGTAAATTACGAAATCACAATTACTTTTTGCTGCACTCCGACATTTACAAACCTCCTTTCAGTCAGTCTGCATGCGACAAAAGTCTTGTGGTGATGACACTTTCGAGCTTAGTTTTGGGTGCCCTGTGCGCTTTCTATTCGACGTAAGAAGTTTAATACTTTTTTGTCAGGAGGCTGAGGTTGCCTTAGACCCTCCAGGTTCAAACATCAATAACTTCATTATGGAAGGTGTACTAGTGTTAGTAAAGTTGTAGTAGGCTGAGCTAGCTAGCTATTCTCTTTTGTGCATCAAAAATTGGATATTTTTTTGTGAGAGGACTAAGGTCGCCATAGCCCCTCCAGGTTCAAACCTTAATAACTCCGTTATGAAAGGTGTGCTAAGATTATTTTTATTTATGCTAGGCTGTGTCAGCTCATCTCTTCAAACGTCAAAAGTTTGCCATTTTTTTGTGGGTAGACTGGCTTCCTAGATTAAACTCTCAATAACTCCGTTATTAAAGGCGTGCTAGCGTTGCGAAAATTGTGTTAGCCTACGCTAGCTGTTCTCTTCGTGTGCAAACGTCAAAAAAGTATGGGGGCGGTAGTAGGCGACCGAGCTGATGTTCCAGTCGTCTGAAATCTGTGATCCTACTGAAATCCCGCGCCGTACCCATGCACGTGTACCTTAACTGCCCCTGGGTATGTTTTAACTTTGACCTCATCAATAACTTATCCCCTTTATGCAACAATAATTATATTATATGCAACTGTTCTAATGAATAACGTTGATTACAGATTAATCAATGGAAATAGGTCTATCAATTAAGATTTCACTGTCTGAACTTGTATTTACGGTAGTATCAGCTTTAGTGTGAGAATGTACAATTTTTTCCTTTAATAATTGAACATAAATTAATAATTTCATTCGCAATTTCCAGAATCAACGAGAACCTTTTAGCCGAATTTTGGAAAATAAGTTTCTAGTGAATGCTGCGGTAATCCTTATGTTATTAAATAGCAGATTAAATTAAACATGTCATAGAAACGAGAAATTTAGTAGAAACCAATGAAAAACTATTAATTTTTGTGGAGTGAAAGTACCACCTAGGGGATAAACTCAAGAATGCAGTTTTGTCATAGTATTGTTCTTTGCCAAAAGTAATTAACAAGTAAAGTCAATTATTCCAAAACAACAAATTTCAAGCTACATTTACAAATGGTATATTAAATAGCCGAATAATAATAATATCCAAAAGAAATAGTTATTTGTGTAACTAGTGCAAAAGCGCGTATTTGTTGTACGACGCATGAAGTTTGCGGCTCGAGACAAAGTCGAGAGCTACAATCATGCTGATGCACTGATGCAAAATGTGAAACGTTTGGCATAGTAATTGCAGCAAAAGTAGTCACTTTTTGCACGATCGTAAAAATATTGATTTTAATAATCTACCGATAACCAATGCTACAATTTAGAAATTAAAGCTAATTGTATGTAACTTTATTAAATAGTTTGGTCAAATTGATAAACAATCAAGTGATTCCCTTCACATAAATATAGGGTTTCTATAAATGATTGACTCATGACAAATGGAAAATTTAAAAATGCAAATGTGTCGTTTAAACATATAGTGAATTATGCTAATGTGATTATCTGTCAGTTATTTCATCATAATTATTATCTCGAGTTGTAATTGTATTTTATTCACTTTATTGCCAATTTGATAAGACAATCATTTATATAAACCCTGTATAATCAATGTGTAAACAACAAACAAAGCGAAATTATTGCCACCAGCAGCTGACAACAATAATCTTATACGTATTGCTCCTAACGTGACATTGTTGCTTATAGAATCAAAATGTCTCATTTCATGTATTTGCTTCTCACGCTAATGGGAAACTGACATATGCGCCACCCTGTATAATATAATAATAATGTAGCTATTCCCAGTGTTGTCATTTGTGTTCGAGCTACCCTACACTGATGAGCCTCAAAAAGGCTAAACACGCGGTGTAGGTGCCGTTCATAATTATGCAATTTTCACTATATGTATACTGTTTTATTCGTTAGTTATTAACATATATGGAGTAAATTACGAAATCACAATTACTTTTGCTGCACTCCGACATTTACAAACCTCCTTTCAGTCAGTCTGCATGCGACAAAAAGTCTTGTGGTGATGACACTTTCGAACTTAGTTTTGGGTGCCCTGTGCGCTTTCGATTCGACGTAAGAAGTTTAATACTTTTTGTCAGGAGGTTGAGGTTGCCTTAGACCCTCCAGGTTCAAACATCAATAACTTCATTATGGAAGGTGTGCTAGTGTTAGTAAAGTTGTAGTAGGCTGTACTAGCTAGCTATTCTCTTTGTGCATCAAAATTTGATATATTTTGTGAGAGGACTAGGGTCGCCATAGCCCCTCCAGGTTCAAAACCTTAATAACTCCGTTATGAAAGGTGTGCTAAGATTATTTTTATTTATGCTAGGCTGTGTCAGCTCATCTCTTCAAACGTCAAAAGTTTGACATTTTTTGTGGGTAGACTGGCTTCCTTGATTAAACTCTCAATAACTCCGTTATTAAAGGCGTGCTAGCGTTGCGAAAATTGTGTTAGCCTACGCTAGCTGTTCTCTTTCGTGTGCAAATGTCAAAAAACTATGGAGGCGGGGGCGGAAGTAGGCGACCAAGCTGATGCTCCAGTCGTTTGAAATCTGTGATCCTACTGAAATCCCGCGCCGTACCCATGCACTGCCCCCTGGGTATATTTTAACTTTGACCTCATCAATAACTTATTCCCTTTATGCAACAATAATTATATTATATGCAACTGTTCTATCGAAATAACATTGATTACAGATTAATCAATGGAAATAGGTCTATCAATTAAGATTTCACTGTCTGAACTTGTATTTACGGTAGTATCAGCTTTAGTGTGAGAACGTACAATTTTTTCCTTTAATAATTGAACATAAATTAATAGTTTCATTCGCAATTTCCAGAATCAACGAGAACCTTTTAGCCGAATTATGGAAAATGAGTTTCTAGTGAATGCTGCGGTAATCCTTATGTTATTAAATAGCAGATTAAATTAAACATGTCATAGAAACGAGAAATTTTGTAGAAACTAATGAAAAACTATTAATTTTGTGGAATGAAAGTACCACCTAGGGGATAAACTCAAGAATGCAGTTTTGTCACAGTATTGTTCTTTGCCAAAACTAATTAACAAGTAAAGTCAATTATTCCAAAACAACAAATTTCAAGCTACATTTACAAATGGTATATTAAATAGCCGAATAATAATAATAATATCCAAAAGAAATAGTTATTTGTGTAACTAGTGCAAAAGCACGTATTTGTTGTACGACGCATGAAGTTTGCGGCTCGAGACAAAGTCGAGAGCTACAATCATGCTGATGCACTGATGCAAAAATGTGAAACGTTTGGCATAGTAATTGCAGCAAAAAGTAGTCACTTTTGCACGATCGTAAAAATATTGATTTTAATAATCTACCGATAACCAATGCTACAATTTAGAAATTAAAGCTAATTGTATGTAACTTTATTAAATAGTTTGGTCAAATTGATAAACAATCAAGTGATTCCCTTCACATAAATATAGGGTTTCTATAAATGATTGACTCATGACAAATGGAAAATTTAAAAAATGCAAATGTGTCGTTTAAACATATAGTGAATTATGCTAATGTGATCATCTGTCAGTTATTTCATCATAATTATTATCTCTAGTTGTAATTGTGTTTTATTCACTTTATTGCCAATTTGATAAGACAATCATTTATATAAACCATGTATAATCAATGTGTAAACAACAAACAAAGCGAAATTATTGCCACCAGCAGCTGACAACAATAATCTTATACGTATTGCTCCTAACGTGACATCGTTGCTTATAGAATCAAAATGTCTCATTTTATGTATTTGCTTCTCACGCTAATGGGAAACTGACATATGCGCCACCCTGTATAATGTAATAATAATGTAGCTATTCCTAGTGATGTCATTTGTGTTTGAGCTACCCTACACTGATGAGCCTCAAAAGGCTAAACACGCGTGTGTAGGTGCCGTTCATAATTATGCAATTTTCACTATATGTATACTGTTTTATTCGTTAGTTATTAAAATATATGGAGTAAATTACGAAATCACAATTACTTTTTGCTGCACTCTGACATTTACAAACCTCCTTTCAGTCTGCATGCGACAAAAAGTCTTGTGGTGATGACACTTTCGAGCTTAGTTTTGGGTGCTTTAGTATGATTTTGTGTAGTGATAATGTAAACAACGAAAAAAAATTGTTATCTTTAATTACAATTGATTACGTTACGAGTTAAAAATAATTACTATCAAAGTAGGTCAGAGTTAACGCACGAAATACTGTCACAAAAATACGCTAAATACGTAACTGCCGTAATTCTAATTGGTATTAACGCAATAACGCATCGACGATTTGTGTTGATTTTCTGAGCGCGTCGAGTCGATACAAGCGAATTTGAAGAACACATATAATACGACGCTTGCGTTGTAGCCAGCTGGTCGTCGACAACAGCTGACGACGCCCCTCGCCCTCCGTCGCACTTCAGATCAGCTGGTTAGGTCGCTAACTGTCAGTTGTGTTGTGATCTCTTGTTAGTGTTAACAGCAACAAAAACGTAAGTTCAATTACCTCCCCCTAATTAATTGGCGTCGATGTAAAATTTTTTTTTGGTGAAAGTCACGAACGACTTCCACCAACGCTTTGTTTACGTTTCAATTTGCGTTAATACGTGCAATTAATTCGCATTTATATATAATTTTCGGCACATTTACGTCCGCGCGTGTTATTAGTTCCTTAAATGTTGCATATAGGCGTAATGCGCGACGCGTTAATTAATTAATTACGTTTTAAACTTTTCCACGCCCCCAGGACGTTTTTTAAATTTTAAAAAAACTTACACAAGCCGCCCTGTTAGAACAAAGAACCTTAAAAAACGGGGAGGATTTTTCTTTGTTGTTTGTGCTAGACTAGTGCGTACAGCCTGTTTCGAGAACTCCTAACAAGCTTTTCGCATGCAATTATGATGGTAGGGTCAAATACTTTTCTTCCCAAAGCTTAGCACGAAAAATTGTACGGTTTGTCTACGGACTCTTATCTAAAAGCGTTAAGTGGCACATTACATCCTGCAATAGAATAAGTGTAAAATTATATAATTGTGTTATTAAGTAGATATATGGGTCGTTAGCAGTTTTCTTAAATCGTAAAATAAACAGGCTAGAACTTGTTTCCTCTGCGTACTTGATCTACCTGCAGCATCAGTTTTTTTTGTTAATATTTCGGGTCGGGACAGTAACTTTTTGTAACGAAGACTCCAAATAACCTGCAATTTTATAATAGCAACAGGTAGTATTAACTCTAAGCTTTATTGTAATAAATATGCGAAGTGATGCAACATTAATGGTGTGTGGCATTAAATTCGTATGTCAGCAGCAGGTTGCGCGATCGCGGTTATAAGTCCGTAATCTTCTCGGGAAATCGTTTTATTTTCGACTTAACCGTTGCCGGAAAACTATTTCTAATTTATACCCAGTGTGTGTGTTTTGAAATATTAAACAGGTATGTCACTTTTCAAATTGATCAAAAATTTAAAAAACATTAAAACAACCCTTTGTATAATATTTCGCAATTGTTATTTTTGTACCTTCAACTCAAAATACGCTTTAATTAGGTCTGAATGTTCTTAAACAAATGGCAGTATTTCTATATTTAAATTTTTGTACATTTAGGTATTTTTAACCTAGGCTGACACCTTCACGTTTTAACAGATTTTAAAGCAAATTTTAGGTGCCTTAATGGCTTTGTTTCACAATATTATGTGAATTGAGAATTTTTACTGTAAAAAATTAGCTGATGGATCATTGATACGTATCTTGATGTAGTACCTAGTTTCTTTTTATGTTTGTTCACCTTTTCTTTTATTTATTTCGGAAAAAATAACTAATATGTGTGGATCCAGTGAATACTTTTGTCACGGCCTAAAAGTTTTTGTGGAATTTTGATATTTCTTTTGTTTTGTTATTTAATGTTTAGATATTGATCTTGAACGAAGTCAAAATAGATGTGGTAATAAATGCTCGAATTTTGTAAATAGTATTCGTCTCGGACAAATTTAATACGTATATCAAATTGTGCAATTTCGTTTTTAATCTAAATATATATTTTCCATTTTTAAATATATTTTTTATTATAATTATATTATTTTGATAAATATGAAGAATTCTTCTTAAAAATAATTAGATATTTTAAGGCCTATTTAAGGTTAAATAATTCGTGATGCAATATGGTGTATGGGATTAAATTCAATTTCAACAAGTTTCACAATTAGCAAGTTTTTTAATTTTCTACCTAATCGTTGCCAGAAAACTGTTTTAAGATTGTTCACGTATATCGCTTGTACAACACTAATATCACCTTTAATTAGATCAGAATAAACAACCGACCATATTTCTATATTACGTGTTTTAAACTTATTTCAGGTGCTTAAAAACAATCATTGCTTTTAGTTTTTGGTAATTAATGTTCGATTTTTACGTTATCGATGCATTTATTATATGCTAATAATATGTACCTCAAAAAATTTAATCAGTTTCATATTATTATTTTTTTTTAAATTTAAGTTCGCTTTTATTTATATCGGGTAAGGGAAAACTAAAGAAGAACGCTATTAATATTATCGTTTTATTATATTTATGTATTTATATAAAGCAGTAAGTGTAAAAATGATAACGTATGTATTTATAATTCAACAAGAAAAAAATAAGTACGAAGCTTTAGTTTTAAGAAAATCAATCAAACATTGTTCACTAACGAAATTGTACTTTTTCCTCCATCAAACATTTTTGAAAATGCGTTTCAAGATTTGTAACCAGTTCGAATGCATTAAAATCGATTTTTTTTTTCAACTTTTGAACAACCTTTAAAGCTTCTGCATACGATTTAATTGCATGTGGATCTGAATTATTATTTTGCTGTATATCTTCTGAAACGCTATAGTATCTGTAACGTTTTCCGTTTCCATTTCAATAATAGTATTGATATCAGTAGAGGCTTCCTCACTTTGTACATTATTGTCAATAGCAATAAATTCATTTTGTGGCACGTTAAACTCCTTTACTCCTAAAGAATAAAAATAAAATTGTAACTGCTTGTGATAAAATTTTCAAACCTTTTAACATTTCTGCAATTGTCGATAAAGGAAGTTAATCTTCAGGTTCAAACGTTAACAAACTACTTGCTTTTGCATAACAATTTTTAATTGTCGCAGAATTCACTTTATTCCATGCGCTTTTAATAAAATATAATGCTTCTAAAAGATCTATGGTTTTGAGAGTTGTTACTGCCCAGCAGCTTCGATAAAAAGTTTAAAATTTTGTATGATCCCTTGATGCAAAGGCTTGGCACACAGATTAGTAGTATTCGGTGGCAAGAATATAATTTTTATATTTTTAAGTTTAGTTTGCGAGGATGACGAGCAGCATTATCTACGAATAACAGGATTTTCTGTTTTTCAATAGACATCCTCCGATCGAATTGTAATAACCATTCAATCATTTTATCGCGGGTCGTCCAAGCTTTTTTGGTTGCAGGTAACTGATTTACATTAATACGCTTGAAAGCTCGTGGTCGAGCTGCTTTTCCAATCACTAGTAATTCTTCTTTTTGTCCAGCCATATTTGCACAGAATAAGATAGTTAACCTCTCTTTTGATCATTTTCCTCCTGCATTTTTTGGACCTTAATGTTAAAGTTTTATCTGGTACTGCTCGAAAAAACAGCCCACTTTCGTCAGTATTAAAAATGTCTTTTGGTTTATAACCAAGCAACATGGTCGGAAGTTTTCCACAAACTTGAACAGCTTCACCAGATATGCTTTTAAAACTGATATTGTGACGTTTGCGCCATTTTTGAAGCCATCGGTCAGATCCTTGAAACCTATTGATGTTTTTGTAATTTCTTTGACTTTTGCTTTAACTAGCGGTCCTGATATAGGAATATTTTGAGATCTAGCTTTATAAAACCATTCAAAACATCTATATTGAAGCCTTCAGTTTTTAGAATGTTTTTTTTATGTTTACATTTACTTCCAATTGCCAGGTACCTCGTATGTTCTCTTTGTTTTTAGATATTTCAACAGCTTCAGTTTTGCCAATGTTAAATCTTTTTAGCTAGATTACGAACTGATAATTTTTCACTCTAAAATATTTACAATTTCCATCCTTTCTTAAATGGACAAAATTCTTTTTTTAGTTGTCATCGTAAATACACTTATATTACATATGTTATGCGGTAATTGTAAGCAGAAAACTACAACTACTATTTGCGAGTTGAAACTTGTTGAGTGCAAGAGGAGTACTAAATGACTAATTTCACAAAAATACAACTCACGACAGAAGCAGGCGCTGTTATAATATACATATAAAGGGAATTCTAACTATGAGTGATGTCCACTTAACAGGGCTCAGCGTCCGGTCCTAAGTGATATTTTATGAAGTTTGTAAAAATTTGAATACCCGTATATTAGATTGTCCGCTTATCAGAAAAAAAATTAGTAGTAGTTACAATGAAAAACATCAAGAAGAGCTTTCACGTACCTACTTTTATTATTTTACCCATCAGACGTTAGCAATAATTTTCACCAATAGATTCCAGCCCTACTACATTAAGTTTGTATTACAAGTGTACGAGCTGTTTTCAATGTTTTCCCAGCGTATGACATTTTCTCAGTTCTAATTACATTAAATTGAACTTTTTAGTTTCTAGTTAAATATATACAGCAATAACAATATTAGCAGAAATACATCATCTCCCCCGGATGATTCTATATTTGCATATGAACTTCCCGAAGTTGCCGATAGGTGGCGATACGTGTTACTAATATTTTAGTTTCCTGTTATTTTCATACCTAACCTAACACTCAATTTAAAATTAAAGATTAATTCAAACAAACTAAATAGTATATCCTAGTAATATTTATACAAATGAAATATTAAACACTTAAAAAATCTATTTTTAAATTATTGCTTTGTTCCATCGTGTGGTAACATTATTTCCGGTATTACAGCGCGCAGCCATCTTTGATGAAATATAATGGATTATGAATCGATATCCATCACGACACTATAATCGCGATATTCAATCAATGACGAAACCGGAAAGCCAACGCATAACGCCATCTATCGGTGACTGAAGGAAACACTAACACGTATAGAGAATCTACTGCTTGTATCTACAGGATGTTCTACATTCCGGGATATTACAACACATATACCAGCAGTGTTTTTCAAAATTTTGGCAAACTTGTCGATACAAATTTCTAAATTTTTTTAATGCAATGTATTCGACATCTTGGTACGCAAATTACATGTTATGATAAAAACTAAATTTGACTTTTTATATTTACAATATCTGATAATTATACATTTACTAATTGCAATTGTAAAGCTGTTGAGATTGCATTAAACATCTGTCTATTCTCTAAAAAAAAATCTTTAAATACGTCACAGTTTTACATTTCATATATGTATTGCTTTGTATTTTCCTTAGGGAATGCACAATGTTTATGCAGCAACCTACTGCATTGTATGCTGGTATCCATTTGGTAATCGACAATATAAATCTTAATAGTTATTTATCACAATTTTTTTAATTTAATTTTTCTGTATTGTTTATTTATTTTAAAATAAACTAGATATATTCACATCTCAACTTGTTGCAAACCAACTTAGAATTTTTTGTAGAATACATTGTATTAGAAAAGATTGTAAAATTTTATCGACATCTTTATCAAAATTTGAAAAAATTGTGTGTATATGTGCTCGTAGTACCGTTTTCTGCATTGTTTATTTATTTAAAAATAAACTAGAGTTATTCACATCTGAATTTTTTGTTAATCGGTTTAAAATTTATTGTAGAATACATTGCATTCAAAAAATTAAAAAATTTTTTTCGACGTCTTTGTCAAAATTTTGAAAAAACTTCTGGCAAATGTAATAGCAATATTGTTATTGTTTTATACATTGTGTTTGTGTGAAATCACGGTCCCGTTTTCAGTAAAATATAGCCAATTTTATAAGATCTAAGAACCTGCTAAGAAAATAGTACCATTATATTTATCTTTTTTTTTCAAAAATCACAAAATAAGTATTTAGTTTATTTTTTCAAATGAGACAAAAATATTAAAATGGTTTAGGAGAGAAGGGTTTTTATGAATGATGGTCTCATCAAGTTGGCAATTAAAATAATAAACGATAAACCGAGATAAACGACGAAGAACACAATTACAACTAGTGATAATATTTATAACGGGACGATGAAATAACTGACAGATGATAACATTAGCATAAATTAATTCACTATCATATTTATGTTTCCTTATAGTAGTTACGACCCTAGTGGTCAATTTACAAACTTCAAAATAATTTCCAGAAATTTCTCTCGCCGTCTTTATTCATAAGGATTTTTCCTCAAATCTCAAGGATTTACCATTTTCGAGATACAGTCGCTCCGTAATCTTATCGGGACATCCTGGACTGTTCCACTGCTGTTAAGATCTCTCTAATACCATTTCAACAATACCGATATAGATGAGCAGCTTGCTAAACTGTTATATTAAAAATTATTCAAGCGGCATGCTTGACAATTTTAATGCTGCATTAATGAAGGTAGGAATCAATTTGACGATCAAATGTAATATTTATAAAAGTGTTATTGGTGTTCTTTGCCATTCAAATAAAAATAAATCTTCATAAAAAACGCATTTATGGTTTGTATAAGTAACAAAACCACTGACAAATAGAAATTGTTGAATTGGCAATAAATATCTTTACAGTATCGCAAAAGTATATAGGGTGTACCATTGAAAATTTTAAAAATGATATCACGTAACCCGAAATGTGCGAAATGGTAATAACTACCCACTGTAGAAGTACAATTTAATGTAGATTCGAATGCAACAAAATAAGCTCTGAAAACATTGAAAACAACTCTGTTACTTATAAGGCAACTTAATGTAGTAGGGCTAGAATCTATTGCTGAAAGTTATTGCACATTTTTACATTTCTTTCGTTTTGTTGCTTTCAATGTTTATAATATCATTTTTGGCCGAAGTCAAACTAAACTTTTATACATTCTTGTCAGACAAAATTTAATTAATAAACAAAATTGGTCAATTTTGTTTTTAATGTAAATACTATTTTCCAATGAAATATTATTTTGTAGTATCGAGTTTAGATAAGAACTATTTTTATTTTACATAAGTTTTATTTGAAAGTTTTTTTTGTTTAAGAGTAATTACATGATCATTAACAATACAATCAAGATTATTAATTTTATATAAAAACTAGAAGAAACCCCTGTCTTAGAGGGGACCAGGATATTTAAACAAAAAGCCCCTCTTGGTGGACCTCGGACCCCCCATTCGTCTCCTATGCTTCATTCTAAGTCCAAACATGTACTTGCCTTTGGCCTAGCACCTATATTGGCCGAGTCTATAGAGGGACAAAGAAACAGACAAATTTTGAATCTTAGTATATAGATTCTACGAACAAGAGTTTTCTACAACTTTTATTTAAATTGCATCACCTATTTATTGTATAAAAAATCATTTTCAAAGGCACATTTGAATGTGTATTTCAAGCATCAACTCTCGACAAATAATGTATTGTGTTAAAGTACATTGGCTTTAAAAATACACATGCTAATTAACGATTAGATTTTTATTGAATAGTAGGAATATTTAATTATTAAAAGTTAGCTTTTTTATAAATTCATTTCATTTTATTTAGATTACATAGCACATAATTATTTTATTTTTCCGTCGACCTCATTATAAAATTGAGTTTTACGTACTCCCTGCATAATCATAAAGTAACACTTTTTAAATGTAATACTTTTCGTCCGCAAACACTTTTCGTCCGCAAACACTTTTCGTCCGCAAACATCTGTCAATGTCAATTATAATTTTATGTCAAATTAAATGAAGCCGAAGTAACCAGTACGAAAACCCATTTTAAGAAAGGATGAATTTAGTGACTACATAGGATATTACAGTACTTTAGGTACATACTGAAACATTTTAGATACTGCAGAATATTGTTTGTTCACTTCCATTTATAACCTCAATTTCTCAATCCCACACAACTTTGAACAAAAACAATTTGTTGTTAAAATTACAAGTAAATGATTTTAAGTGCTTTGAAATGATATTAATAAATTGTTTATAGTTTCTACAATGTGCGAAGCATATAGAAGAGCCTGGTTGTAATCTCACAATACTCGATACATTGTTTTCAATATGTAACACTTTAACTTCTTTAAAGTAATTTATTTATAAGGTAAGACAGAATTCATACGACTTCAGATTGCTTTAGACAATTTTATTAGGTAACATTTGGATACAGAAGCGGAGTTCCGATAAAAATTTTCACAATCATAAAATACAAAAACTTACAGTAGAAGTGAGTTAATTATGGGTACCTTTCTATTACTGTATTTGATTGATGTAAATAAGTAATAATGCTAATGGAAAACACAAGAACAGTAATTACTTGTGAAAAATCATTTGAATATTGATTCTGTCGCAGGAAAAAACAAAAATAGAATCATATAAGCCATCAACATTACTGGGTTCAAGATTTATTCGTACACAAAAACAAGGTGAATTTCACAGTTTTCAATAAGCTGAAAGAAGATTATTAAATTTTTGAAACATTTTCGAGTGAATAAAAACTACGTTTGCATACTTTCTTACGGTCAGGCAATATTTTTATTGAATATAAAATGATTATAAGTCTGACCACGGTACAAACTCAGTCTTATAACTATTATATGTCCAATTAGTAAGAATCGACTTTAATGTGTTTAATATAGGAAAACTTCATTACATCTTTGATCATAAACAATTAAAGAAATGCATTAATTTTGAGGGTAGGCTTCAACTATAACTACATTTTTAAATATACTTCAAAATAACACTACCTAAATGTAATTTTTATTATTTTAATAAATTATAAAAAAGTACATGTTTTACCTATTACCTATCATAATCAAGTGCTCTTATAAAAATTATGTGATTGTTGTAAACAAATGCTTTATCGGTACAATATTCGAACGCGGAAAGCTTTTATTTCCTTTAATAAATTTTGACACAAATGTTACAATACTGAACGGTGAAGTGAATATTAGGTACAGTAAAATCAGAACAAACGTAAAATTTTTGTTTAAAATTACTAAACATTTTGTTTTCAGTAAACGGTAATCAATAGAAAATTAATTAATTTAAGGTCAACGGAAAAAATTAATATGTACCTCGGAAAAAAGTGCTTTTTAATAACCTGCCTGTTTGCTTGCCTCGGCTAACGCCTCGGCCAGCAAATTCAGTCTCGTACATAAAAGTGCACTTTTTTGTCCTTGGTACATAAATAACTATTGTTTTTGTGATAGTGCCGGACTTTTATTATTTATCGCCAACCGACATTAAAGTGATACTTCGTACCGATTTGTGGTAATAAAGTAACACTTGAACTGAAAAATCAAATACTTTATCTGTTAGAAATTTTTATCAATATAGCCACCATTGTATGATTGTCGCTGTTAAGTAGTTATGGCTGTGTTGTAAAAAAAAGTAAATGTCAAAACGTCAAAAGTAATTTTTCTTCGCTCGCTTGTCATATAATCCCAAGCTTGTTTATATTTGAATGTATTGAATTTTCAAAAGTTTGTTTTTTTCCGTACACCATTTTTTTGTGTCTACTTTCGTTATCTAAAAATGTTTCGTGTGCCTCATTTTTATTTTTTCTTCTATCAAAAGGTTGATTCATTTTTTAAAGCGTTTGTTGAACTTCTTGTGTATTAAATAATTTTTTTATTTCATATTTTAACGACCTTATACAGTGCGTTTCTGAAAACGGGGGCCACCTTTTCTATTAGACTCAATAGATGGAGTCACAGGTGCCGCAGATTAGGGATTTTGCATGTGGCTGCTTCCATAGGGACCTGTTTTTCATTTACGTTGTCATATTGTGCAAGAAATCCAGTGAATTCTTACCAAACAACGACATCTATTTTTGAAAATTGTAAAAGTGGCCCCTATTTTCAGAAACGCACTGTACCTTTACTTTGGCGTTGGTTACAGTTTTGAAAGATATTTGAAATTAAAAAAATTAAAATTCCCTTATAAAAGATATACATACTGACAAATTGACATGGAAGTTTAGACGGAGTCTTTGATGACATTTAATTTCACATTCCTCATGTGCAAAGGTGTCTATTTGAAATAATAGATACACCAATAATTTTGAATTGAAGTATAATATCCACACAAAGGTATTTTACGTTAATTATTCATTAATTACTTCAATGGTTAAAGTGTAAACACCGATCATAGAAATTATGCTTCCATATTTTGAAATTGGAATGTTTTCTCAAAGCACGACCATCAGAGTTATTAAAAAAAAAACTATCTTTTTGAATGAATCAAATAAATAAGCATCAACTCACAAATTTTGTAAGTTAGAAATATTGCCGTTATAGTTCAGAGATGGAGTGCAGCTCAATCTTCAGCCTTAGCAACTAATACATCGTTAATATGCACCCGACGGGGTGAAAGATTTAAAACCGCCATTTTTATGTAGAAACTATTGAAACAACTACTTCCTATCTTTGGGAGAATTCATTAACCTACAAATATTTACAATTTTTTTGTAACATTTACTTGCTATTATTTTTCCTAGATAATTTAGGACCTTCTTTTAGAGGAAGTGGTATCTTTCAAGACACCCTGGTCATTATTTAGCCGACATTTCGATTGTCTGGTACAATGTGTTTTCTTGAAAGATACCACCACTTCCTCCTAAAAGAAGGTCCTAGATTATCTAGGAAAATTATACCAAGTACATAAACTAAACTTTGGTGTTTTATTTACAAACGACATTACGACATGCCCGTACATTTGACATTTACGTTAAGTTGGTATCAAAACAAAGAAACGAAATTTGTTGTTGAAGTTATCCTTGTTAGTTACTGGAGTTAATGGAATAAAACCACACTCTTGGAATAACATGTGCTAATAAAGCACAAATGTGCGTTTGAATAATCGATCAATCGGGATAAGTAAAACGAATGAACTGTATTCATAATCTGACTTAATGAAATTGACCTGAGTTTTTTCAACAGTTTCCATCAATATTAAATTGTTTTTTCTTTGCGTTTAGAATAAACCTATTCTAGCACCGAAATCACGTGATCTAAATAAGTCTACTGACTAGTAAAATTTAGTATATTAATGTTGTTCAAATGTTACCAATCACTGCGCAAAATTCCCTAGATATTATTGTACCTTTTATTCATGGCACTATCAGATATTTGTAGAATGGCGCACTTCTATTCATTCTAAACAATTCTTTCTCCAAGTAAACCGAAGTAAATGTAAATAAACTTGATCTGGGATTTCAATTTTTTGGGTTAGATTAGCGAGTATTGCGACAATTAGAAAATACGGTAGTTTTATTATTTTATGTAACAAATGACGCCACAAAAAAATTACTAAGTAAAGTAACACAAAGTAGTAATTGCCGCATCGAAATAGAAAAACGTATATAGTGGTTGCAACTGAATTCAATTATAAATTGTCAAAAAAATGTTTTTTTTGCCGCGCTCCGTACAATAGATAAATCGGTGTTGGGATTTGATTAAATTTTTATTAATTAATCATAACATGTCATTGAACGACATCGATTCTTCAATTTCTATAAATATACAGTGCGTACAAAATAATGCACTAAGAAAACGGACTGATTTCAATCATTTAACGGAACCGGTTGCTGCTTCGTTCTTTTGCTTAGCATAGAAGGATGTCTCAAAGTCGAAAGTTACCAAACCAAAAAAAAAGTTATTGAGTTTTTTTGTTATCTTTAGTGGTAGGTCGTTCACTTGGTAAATAAAAACGATCGGCTCTATGGCAATGGCTAATGTAAAAAAAAAACACATCAGGAAGATTTTTGAAGTAAAATTTGTATGTCATATCGTAAGTCACGAGTTTAACACGTGTGGTTGTGTAATCACGCGTTATAGTAGTGTGTTTGTTAATAATTTTTTTCGAGACCTGATATGATACATGTTACAATTACTTTCTTGACGAAGAAATTACGCTTTAATCTATTATGACAATCACGTTCTTTTATGATGTTGATAAGCGTATTGTGTAGGTGCTTTAGTTAGCTTTCAATATTTTGGTAGAAATTGAAGTGAAGAGTGTTGCACTTAGAATACAATATTTTGATAGTCAAATGTTATATTATCGAAATCAATTTTTGTAATTATAGGAAATTTAATTGAATAAAATTAAGTTTAGAACAAAGACTTCTCTCAGAAATTAATGTATGTCAAAAGAATTATAAAATAAATAAATGACGAAACAATGAGTTCTTTAAAAATACAGCTTTGTACTATAATTTTTGCACAGAAATACACAGTGACGATTCGACTTATTGAGCAAGGTCTTAGTAAAATAGTAAAGTTTAAACAATTAAATGACATGTATTTGTATTTACACCTCACACCACTTTTGATGTGTTTTGTATTACATTCCACTATCTAACTAAGACTGGTTTCTTACTTGTGACGCCATTGGTACTTTTAACACGTTCGCTAGGTGGCGCCATAATCTCATTTTTCTTTCGCTTTCTCCAATAATACCAGAAAATAGGACAGCTAACGCTTGAAGCGTGGGCAAGTGCTTTCATTTTTTCTACCAATTAACGATTAAGTAAATTTTGAACGGTAAGAATCTGTTTAATACCGCTACAGAGTTAAACAGAGTAAATGGGGCGTTTATTGTTTATTTGTTATCATAGGTAATCTAGGGCCTAAAGTGTAATATTTGAAGATGAACGCTTAAAACGCAAATGATATAGTAAGAATCTTGTGTGTTTTTAATCGAAATTTAGTTTTGTTAAATTGGGTTAAGGATAACAGAAGTTATTGACATCTATGGCGCCTCTTTATATTTATAATAATATATAGGTACCTTAACAAAAAAGTGTGAAATCATAATGATTTTGTTCTTTATTTTTATTCCTTAATTATGCAAAACAATTCTGTTTTATTTCTGATTATTAGCCTCGTAGACGGTATGTTCTGCAAATTTTGAAGACCAATAGTTTTGTGATGCTAATTATTGCAAAATGAGAGATTTCGTGTTACTAACCAATGTTCACATTACTACTATTTTATTTGTTGAAGTAAGGTAAGGTGTGGTAACAGCATACCCAAAAATATATAGTTCACGTTCAACATATCATTACTCTTTTTTGTGTTGTATATTCTTGCTCATATTTTTTTTCTTGAACTAACCATAATAGTTTTGTAATCAATTTAAAAAAATAGTATTTTTCAATTGTTTTTGTCTTTGTGTCTACAACTCGTACTTGCTCCATCCTTCGGGATAAGTGCATACCGGGGTGTTTACCTGCTACTTGTATCAAACAGGGTAAGAGCAACGAATTCTGCACATTTTTTACCCATTGGGTTTCAACTGATCTAAATATTCCTAATCAATTCTGAAAAATGGGCAATTGAGAAATTAAATGGCTGGTGGTGATGAATTGTAGGAGAATGAAATAAGGTAACTGGGGGTAATAAGGCCCACCTAAAGTTTATTATTTTTTATTTAAAAACTGATTGATTTTTGAAAGTTTTATTGAGGTCAAACGTTTAAACACTAAAAACATTATTATAAGGCCAAGTATAAATTTGAAAAAATAACAAATCGTGTACCTAAACAAATAAAACTCAAAATACTGATATGGGCCTTAAAACCTGTTGTTGCAGATAATAAAGCCCATGCTCTTAATGCTAATAAAATACTGGACTACTTATATGCCAATAAAAAACATAACAAACTTAAAAATACAACAATTATAACAGAAATAATATTTATGGCATACACTCTGGGCATAAAAACTCATCCATATCATCCGCTGTTAACCCAACACATTCCTCGTGAACCCAGAATCCACAATGAGCACATTTTCTCATATCAGCCACATAATCCATATAACAAACTGCACATTCCCATTTTTCATCTGCTGTAGTAGAAGAAGCTTTAGCTTGTGGAGATGCTGTGGTGTTCTTCTTAGGAATGTTTTGGAAGCATGTAGAATCTGGCGAATCATTCATAAAAACGGACCGTTTGACTTCCAGGGCTTTGTAGTTAATAGCTTTGCGCCTTTGAACCCCATTAGTCTTTTTTAATCATATTCGGTGTTGGCAATACTTCTGAAAACGAGTTTTTGGCGGTATTTAATAATTTTTGACGAATCACAGATAACGGTAAGTGGTCATCAGAATCATAGTCGGAATCGATATCGACCAATATCTTTTCATTAGAGGAAGTGCATGCAGATGTCTCATTAGGTATCGCACTTGGCAAACTGGGAGCAAATGCCTCGAATGGTAAAACATCTTTATCATATGGACAAATGCCCGTCGCTCGAAATCCACTAGCAATATTTCCGATGGTCATTGTTTTTTCCCATGTAGGCAGACATCAGAAAATCTCTCCCTGTTTAAATCTCGGGTTGGATGTTTATCCCAGTATTTTACAAGCTCATCGTCCCAATATGCTTCAAAAGCCCTGAAGACCGACTTGTCCATGGGCTGCAACTCATGAGTTGTATTGCTAGGTAGACAATACAAGTGGATACCGTGTTCTTCGGCCTTCTCGGCAATTGTGATGTCCAAATGGCATTTTGCACCATCAAAAATTAAAATGACAGGAGGAGGAGACATGTACTCTATAAAATGATCGAGCCATTTATTAAATGTTTCTATATTCATGCTTCCCCTAGGGGTCATCATAACTTTAGACCCAGTAGGCAAACCATCAGAATATGTTGGTTTCATACGTTTGCCTTTGAAAAGAATAGTAGGGGGATAGCATGTCCAAGAGCATTAGCACATGCGACAATCGTCACATTTTCTGCATGTTCTTGGGAAACAAAATGCACTCGTTTGGCTCCTTTAGCAGACAAAACCTTTTGTTGATGGTGAAGGGTTAATCGGCAACCCTTCTCATCCATATTATAAATTTTGGTAGCTTTGTTTTTTAAACCAGTTCGTTCCAGTAACTCACCCAATTTATTGAAATGGTCAGAGACAATAAAGCGGTTCAATTTTGAGCTCGAGCAGGATTCATCATCTGGGCTCTTCGCCTGGAAATTTTGGGTGATTTTTAAAAAATTCTGAACCATTCCCTACCGGCAAGTTGAGTTTCTTTGTTAAAAGTATGTTTTAGGTTGTTTTTCTCTACATATTTATACACACTTCTTTTTAACGATTTTGGAGTAAGGGGGAACCCTTATCAGTCAGTCAGCCTCCTGTTCTGTTGTTAATATTGTCCTTCTTCCTAATTTTTTTCTTGCGGTTTGTGTTCTTATATGGTTTCTTAGAGTCCTTCTAGGTATTCCGCACTTTTTTCAACGTACCGCTGTGATTTACCTTCTTTTATTAACTCTAATGCTTGGGCCATGCTTTCTTCGGTCCATTTTGCACGAAGTCCTCTATTTATTTTACCCATAGTCTAAAATCGTATTTATTTTGATTTTAATAAAATTAAAGAAAAGCTAGGCTTTATAAGTTGTATTTTTAAAGTACAGAAAATAAAGCCCGGTATGTAAAATAACTTAAACAGAAAATAAGGCCCGGGCTTTATTATCTGTTACGTTATATTCTTTTCACTTTAAGATTATGAAAATAAAAACACGAGATCCATCATAATATTCACGAATAACGAAGTACACGGTTCATAGATAAACCCTGAATACGCACAAAAATATTGAGTTAGTTTAAATAGGTTTAATTACTTACCAAAGTGTCTTTTGTCTTAGAACAAGCACATGAACAAAACGTGTTGGTTCATAACTAGGTACATGCCGGTCACAGGGAAACCATTTTACATAAATAGACTCTCGGTGCTAGTAGCACCCCATAGAGGGCAATTGGAGTATTTTAAAGTAAACTTTTCACCAAAATAATGCGGTGGGCCTTATTATCTGGTGGGCCTTATTACCCTCAGTTACCTTATGGGTTATTATCAACTTGTGGAAGAAAGCTTTATTGTTATTAGTTTATATAAATCAATGCAGAACATGGACTTACTATTATTGTATCTTGTAACTATTAAAAAGGACATCAAAGATGGCGTCCTGTATTCTGCCAAAAGATGGTGTTGGCAAAAGTGTTACAATGTCTTCTCCGTAAATGTTGTCTATATCTGCAACTTGTGGAGTTATAATTGTCGAGATTTTTGGATTTTTGTTTTTTGTATTTAGATGTAAATAGTTTACTGTCACAATACGGTCTCCTACATTTGTTATTTGCCCGACGTAATGTCGTACTGGTTTTAGTTGCACACCCTAAAAGCAGTATTATTGAAGACACATCTTATTTTTAACTCTTTTTTTAGACTATGTATTATTACTAATATTATTATTATTATTATTATTTCGCAAGAACCCATTTGTTTTTTCTATTGTTCCTTGTTTGTACGCGTCGCGCTCGGTCAAATTTTCGACTTCATTTGACACCATCGTTAACACATCTTCATGATAGCGTCGTCATAAGCGATCTCATCTTCAATATCTTCTTCGCTCGAACTCATACTTTTCTTCCTTTTAGGTTTGTCAATAAGTTTCTTTACCTTTACTTTTTCTTCTTTTTATTTACTATTGCACTTTATTTTCTTCGGTTTGTTCTGTTTTGCATTTTATTTTTCGCGTACAATTTTCAAAGCGCCTTCAGATGTTAGAACTATTTCTCTTTCGGATATTTTTTGGATTCTTTGATATCACCTGTTCAGTTCTTATCGACTTGAAAAATAATTCTGCAATTGATAGCCCATTAGCACTGCCTTGCTTGCACGTACTGGCTTGCTCTGTAATAAATGGATGTAGTAACTTGCGTGGATGCAGTGCTTTGTATTGATGAATTAGCTTCAGTAGATGCATTGTTTAGAGAAGATGTTTTGTTTTGAGGGAATGTACTTGCTTCAGTCGATGCACTGGTTATGTTAGCTTCAGTCCACTTTTCCAGGCGAGTGGGTCGAACTGATCCTGCTGCATAACTCCTGAATTATATGGCACGATACCCATTTTGCGAAATCCATTTTGTATTATTTCGGGATTCAGATCCAACCACAATTCACCAATTTTCTGTACTAACCTTTTCTTCGGAAGCTGTCTCGCTTGTTGAAATCTCATCCAGTTACTCAGAAATTGTCCCCTACGAGGTTTTGATAGCCTTGAAAACAGCAAGGTCTAATGGTTGCAACAGATGAGAAGAATGGGACGACAACAAAAAAATTATCACGTTGTTGACTTTCGCAGGTTCCACCAATTTTAAGCTAATGTGTGCAATGTGCCCATCGTAAATGAGCAATATCGGATTTTCTGGTGTCGTGTTAGCTTCTGGAATGAAACTTTTTTGGAAGTAATTAGGAAACGTCCGTCTTCATCCAGCTGCTTTTGGTTACAGTATAGGTACTGTTAGGAAATCCAATTCCTACCGGTCGAATCTACTCGGTCCAAACATGCTTTCCCTTAAATGTGAAAAGTGGTGGTGCTTTTTTGCCAGTTGCATTGCACGCAAAAAGAACTGTGGAGTTTGCTCTTCCTGTTCCAGCGCTGGTACGGTAGATAGGACTCCCACTTTCTTTTCTTTTTCTTTTGTTTTCTTAACAGATGAAAGTATTCATAAATAATTTACGAGTCAAAATTTCTTGCAACTTCAAACAACTGGGTTTTTATGGATAAGTTGTGACGTTTTTGAACCACATCCACCAATCTTCACCTGGACATTTTGGTTCATATTATTAACCCTTTACATATTACACACTCTTTTATTAACACCCTGTTGAAAAGGAATACAGGGAAGTTCGCGACCAAGAAATCTTTAAATAATTAAATTCTGCGTCCAATAATATTTAGGATGTTTTATTTTCTGTGTCTCTTAATTGAATTATTGCACTAGAGTCAATGTGAAAAAATGTTTATTACAATTGGCTAACGCGGAAGGGGGGGGGGGTTATATTTCAATCACAAATAAGTAGTAAACAATATTATTTTCTTACTATAATTCAGTAGCTTCGATTTGATTTCGGTGGAAGGTGGAGATGTTAAAATATTCTTAAATTGTTTTTAAATTTTTGATAACGTAACTTTTAGTGGCTCCTGAGCTAGCAGTAATGGCGAACTTTATTAAGAAGTGACCGAAATCTGTGTTTTGATATTGGCCCGTGATTTACTATATGATCAGCGTCATTTGACGAAAATTATTATATTAACCAAAATAAAACTCGACCTCGTAGAAAGCTGAAAAGGCCACCGAATGCAAACAAAGAAAATTGATGACTTACGTAATATAAAATGACAGACACCATCAATTCTAGAAAGGGAAGTCTAGGGAGACGCAACGTGACGTGACTCACGCTGGGTTTTGTAAAGCACACATGAATGATTGAACACAATGTGATTCTGCGTCTAACTTTATATTACAACTATATCAAAATAACATGTCTGTCAAACTGTCAACGTCAGCACTGTAGGTTAAAGCAGATAGTGGATGGAAGGATTTCGATGAAATTTTTACCTTGTGATACTTCATTTATTCTATGATATTGGCAATGGTTATATGGTCATCCATCGTTTTCCTTCATTGCTTCTCGATTCTAGTTATGTCTGTTATTTGGCATGGTTTGGAATCGCATTGTGACTTTTTTTCTGATTGTTCTGATATTTGTCAAAAGTTCCATCGTGCACAAGTTTATATGTGAAAACGTAATAAAACATGTATCCCAATTATGAGAAAATTCAGCTGAATTATTGAAAACGCTCTGATTTTTCCACTTAACATCCCTTTGTTCAATCCCTTCAAGATTCAAAATGTTTTCTTTTGGTGGACCACGTTTAACTTTAATTACAGTAAATTTTGTAGATATGGTCCATTGTTTTGGTGAACTTTGCATGAGGTTCCATGTTGAAATAATGTGTTATTTTGGAAACTTCTGCTTCATTTTTATTCCAAATTATTTTTACTCCACAAAATGAAAGTTACGGATTAATTTTTGTAAAATAAATTGTACTGGTTAAACTAAACATGTGAAACAATAAATGCTGTTGTAAACATATTTTTTAAACTTTTTTTGTAAACTATACGAAATTCTGTGATTTATCACTTTACGGCGGAAAAGTAGAAAACTCGGCGGAGAAAAAAATTGAACTTCGTAGCCCATTAAAATAAGTAAATTGTTGCGTTTCATTTCAAACTCAAGTACTATTTACTTTATCACTCAAAAGCAACCTTGTTAAAGGAAACAATTCTTCATTCAACTTTGACACTATCATACTTTATTAAATTCTTATGCAACCGTTGGATCAATACCGTCTATTGTTTTACTAGTTGCAATCGCAACAGCTATATATCATTTTATCGAAAAGTCTGCCTACACATTACGCAAATGAATCTATTGAAGAAATTGATTTTAATGTAATCAACAACTAATAGATAATAGATGTAATAAAATAGAACAAATTACAAAGTGGCGTCCCGTTCGTGATTTGTTTAAGTACATTCAAAAAATGGCGTGGATTTCGAAAGTGTTTTTTTTCTTAAACATTTTTGTTCTATTATAAATTTGCATATGTTGTTTATGGAACCAGTTTTTATGATTTATTTTATTGCTCATATTAGCTTGTTGTATCAATGTTGATAGAAGTTCTTTTAGTGTTTTCCTTTTAATCCGCACTAATTTTACTTTCAAGGCTATGTTTTAAGTTAAAGAATTGAATCAAAAATTAGTTTGTTACGTGGCGTAGTATAATTCGAAAATTGTGTCTCGTCCATACTATAAGTTTGAGAACCAAAATGTTGATACTAAAATTAAAAAAACTTAATTTGTAGGGTAGAGATGTATGGAAGTATTATTGCAACTTCATTCCTTCACGACGTAATTCATTTTTTAAATAGCATTTTGAGATGAGACTCCGATATAAGACTTTTAATTTTTTTAGTTTTATTCGTTTTTTGTGTTGTTTTTCAGTTGGTATAGTTTTTTTATGCAATACTTGTTCTTTTTAACGCATCATCTTTTGAACAACCTAGGAAAAAGTTATTGATTATTGATCAATGATCAAGTCCAAATTAGCATGGATCATCAACTTACATTTTTAAAGTAGATTTTCGTCTATTACTTTTTCCATCCACGATATATTGTGACAAATACCAGCACTGTCTTGTGAAACAAGTTTGCAATTTTTTTCGTTTTCTTTTGAGTTCTTCACCTTGAACGATTTTGTTTTGAATTAGTAATTAATTATTTATCTTTGCTGAATTTTTATTATTGTTTATATCAGCTTTATTATCGTCTATTGTTGAGTAGTATTACAATAAAACGCTAGACTCTAGTTTTAAACTTAGTTGTGACCATCTGTCACAAGGCACCTTAGGCCACTAATCCGGTCATCAAGACTTCAGTAACCTTGTGGTATAATCCCGTACCACGCTCATTTGCATTTTTAAAGACTTGGGTTCATTTATAAGTAGGCTAACGCTGGACCAGTAACTTCCTGTTTTTCATCCACTCCGTAATTTATCAAGCACCAACTTGTTTTATCGGTTATAAGATCTTAAAGACATTTCTCGGAATTCACACCAAATGTATAATCGCCACCTCAAGGAAGACTCGATGAAGAATCTGATGATGATGTGTTTTATCTGGTTTGCAATCATCTCATCAAAATAATTTTGACTTAGTTTGCCAGGAATTTCCGACGCATCATAAGATAACACAAGATTCTGCTTGACTTTGATCCAATTTTCCTAAGTAGGGTGATGTCAAATAAAAGAATGGTTGTTTATCGAGTCCCAGATAAGGAATTTATCTAATGATCCTCATTTTGATGCAGTTCTCAAAGAACCAGAAATGGTTTTAAGTAAACAAAGAGCGGAAAACTACCCGTCATCGTACTTTTCTTTTTTGTTAATTCATCTTTGCTCCCTTACCTTCAATGTTCTTTTATTAAAGTTTTTTTTTGATAATTTAGATTTTTTTTAATACAGTGAAAAACTTAATTTTTTGAATACATTTTGGTAACAAAGATTTCGTATTTGAGCTAACTAACAAAATTAATATATTGTAGATATTCCCAAACAGTGGGACCTTCATCGTAGGAGTAGTACTGGTGAGGAATGATTAAAACACCATGACTAATTTTTTGCCGACGTTTCGATTAGCGCTGACCAGTTTTTATCAAGGCATCTAATTAAGAATTACAAAATTAATGCTATTTAGTGAGAAAAATTAGAGTAAACTAAAGGTAATAATAGTTTTACCAGGGTAGACAACAACGAATAAATTTTGTTGACTGGTGTTATTATATTACAATTATTTCATTGGTTAACAAATCAGTGGCGGATACTCTTGTTAAATTCTGTCTATAATAATTTCTATTCAAAACACTCCTACTCCTACAGACGTGTTACAACATGGAGTTAAACATTGGGCATTTTAACAATACTATACTGACTTTGTAGGAATTAAATAATATAAGTGTAATCTGATTAGATTTTAGACATAGTCGCTCGAGCCAAAAGCACCCTTAACCTACACAGATTTTTCTATGTTCGGAATACTTACCAAAGTATTCGTTTTACACACTTTTATTCAAACACAAGTTATTGGTAACACTGCAACGCAAAATTAACCGGACAGAATAATATTTGCTTAAGTTCAATCTTAAATAACTTTTCAAGTGTTTTACCGATTCCGAAAATTTTTTGACAAGTACGAGATGATTTCATTTTAATTATGTCCTGATATCGTTTTTACGAATAATGTAAATGAATATGTTGGTATATAGGGTAGCTCAAAAAATTGCATTACACGCTTAACTTCTGAACACTCTGTGGAAAAAGTTGATAACTAAATAATGTTTATTTGTACGACATTTTGAAGCCTCATCTTTTCTGAACAATTTGTTTCTTTATTCATCCCGATATCTGTATTCTTAAATGAAAATACTGGTTCAACGGATATAATGCAATAATGCTTTATTAGCTACAAAAATTGAAATTAATTTGTAAAGTTGGCTTTGACTTTTGTCAACAATTTACAGATTAATTTTAGCTGTATTTAAGTATAGTGCTCACTAAGTCACTTGTTGGTTGTTTTGTTTTGAAATTGTTTCGTAAGCGATAAGTTTATTTAAATTAACGATGAGACCAGAAGAAGTGGCACAAGCCGTTGTTTTACAAGATGATGGTCGTTCGATACGGTATATCGCAGCAAGGCTTGGCCATCCATGCAGTACGGTATGCGATGAGATACAAAGATTTAAACAAAATGGTACGTACACAATAAGACCTGGGCAAGGAAGACGAAGAGCCGGGCCAGTCGAAGATCGATTTCTTAGTCTTCAGGTTTTTTGAGAGCGAACAGCCTCTGCTCCAGTTTTGGCTAGAAGATTTGTAGATGTTTGTGGTATTTTAATTTCACGTGATACTGTACGCAGAAGGTTAGCAGAACAAAATCTGATATCTTGTGTACCTGCTATAGGTCCTCTGTTAGATGCAGGTCATCGAAGGCAGCGTCTGGAATTTGCTGGAGCTCATGTTATACGTTATACGCGATATTCCTTTGACAAGAGTGTGGAGAAGACCCGGAGAACGATACTCTCAATGTTGTTTTTCTCCTAGAGTGCAACTTGGTGGAGGAGGAGTGATAGTGTGGGGAGGCATTTCTTTGGAAGCCCGTACAGACCTCGTTATACTTCAGGGGAATATTAACGCTGATAGATACATTAGAGAGTGCTTATTAGAACATGTGGTACGTTACATGCCATTTATAGGAGAAGATTTTCTCTTAATGCACGACAATGCTCGACCGCACAGAGCACAAATAACAAGGCAATACTTAAATGATGTAGACATTCAAGTGTTGGACTGGCCCTCAAGAAGTCCGGGCCTAAACCCTATCGAGCATATGTGGGATACACTAGGAAGAAAAAATGAGGCAGAACTACGACGAGTTTCTAACTGCGCGGTTGCTGCTTTAATTCGATCTATGCCCGAAAGGATGAGAGCTGTCATTCAAACTCGGGGAGGAAATACTCGTTTTAATTAAAAAAGTAATACTGCCGTTGCCCAATTTTCTCCATTTTTGTTCCCAATAAAGCATTATTGCATTATATCCTTTGAACCAGTATTTTAATTTAAGAATACAGATATCGGGATGAATAAAGAAACAAATTGTTCAGAAAAGATGGGGCTTCAAAATGTCGTATAAATAAACATTATTCAGTTATCAACTTTTTCCACAGAGTGTTCAGAAGTTAAGCGTGTAATCGTTTTAAAAACGATATCAGGACATAATTAGGATGGATCGAAACTTGTCAAAAAATTTTCGGAATTGGTAAAACACTTAAAAAGTTATTTAAGATTGAACTTAAGCAAAAAATTTTCTGTCCGGTTAATTTTGCTTTGCAGTGTATTAGTAATTACTGAAATATGACAATTTCCATGGACACTAATGATTGTATTATACTATTAGGCGCGGAGTAATAAACCTGTCAGAATTATCGAATCTCCTGTATTGCAGTGGCGTAGGTACCTGATACGTTTGAGAAAATCAGTATTTTTAGTTGGTAATAGTAAAATCTACCTTGATATGAATTATTATGTGGTTATATGTTATTTATTTTATTTTGTATAGTAGATCACATTACAAATTTTACTTCTTACGGAGTTATATACCATTATTTTGTATCTTGGTATAATACCCATATCTACGGCTATGATTCTGCTTCGCTACAGTACCTGGGTGATGGCAACGTGTTTACACAGATTAAATTATTGTTCTCATAGACCCTAGATGGGTCGATATCCTGCAAGAGCGGCACAATGATCGTATTTTGGCTAGGAATTGATTGGTTTTTACTTAACTGCAGAAGTATGCTTTCACAAGAAAATAAAGAATTATTTCAAGCAATTATGATTTATTACTCCAAGCCAATAGTATACTAGTGACTTTAACAACATCTACCCAAGAATTTTAATTATACAAAAGCAAATTATGTTTATGTACAACTTTTATTATTTTTTTCTATAACGTATTTTCCTTCTTTTCACTATTTCGAACAAAATTTTTTGAATCGAGGTGAACTTTGTATATGATGTAAAAAATGTATTGGTGTTGATTGGCGACGTGGAGTTTTAGACAAAACACTTGTTTTATATGTCGACAATTTATTTACTACCTAGTGTGGTCAGAATGAAATTGTAGGTCTATTGTATATGATTGACCAACATCCAAATATCAATCTGGCTTCTCCAATTACAACTTCGGGCACAGAACTTGGAAAATATTTTTCCACGACATACTTAGAAAACGGACTTTTCTTCTCTACAAATAGTGAGGAAAATTGGTTTTTTCTCACCAGCGAGGAAAATAATGTCGTGTTACAAAAAATGTCTTTTTAAAAAAATGTAAGAATGTGTCATTGGAACTATATGCACCTAGTACTTAGTTAAACAATTTAATTTAGTATTCAATCAGGTTTGTTTAATTTAATATCTTATATTTCGACTCTTAAAAATTGCTACCCTACATTTATTGGTTAGAACTACGCGGCTGCGCTATGACAGATTGAGACAACACAGATACTACCGAATACTGTAGTCGTAGTGAGACTATTGGGACCCACCTATTATCAACTTTTGCTTTTACGTACGAAAATGTGACAAAATTCTGTAACGATAAGTTACATTTACAATAAATGGTACTTTTTTCATTAGGTTTTTTGGGAAATGTCGTGGAAAAAATGTTGTGTCTAACATATGAGGAAAGCCTTTTTCCACTCTCACTCTAATGCAACTAGAGCTCGAGTGGGAAAAAGAATCTCTTTCCTCACTTGTTGGACAAATAACTATTCTTACTCCTCTTCTTGTATTTTTTTGTAGCTATTTCTAATTTGCGATAGAAAGTTTTTCTTTAATCGTTTTCATCAACACTTTCAATGAGTTATCAGTTTGTACTGTCTTCTACCGAACGTGCAGTGTTATCAGTTTAAGCATGATCAAGGTCAGACACAATCGATGGCAGACTGAACGGTGTAACGTCCCTTGATATATTACAATACCCTTGACTAAAATGTGAAATCAGCCGCCTGTTACTACGATACCCAGTTATACAGTACGGTTTTAAAAACAATGTCAGAATCGTTATTATTGTTATTGCGGTTCAGAACATGCGGTTTTCATAGAAGTAACTTGGGAAACTTGGAAACGAAAAGTTAACTATTATTTAAAGTTTTCGAATTAATCGAAAAACGAGTAACATCTCTGTTTAAACGTCTTCAATTTTTTGTGGTTGTGTTAATTCGTGTACGAGGGAACAACTCACTCAACAGCGTAAAGTTAATTTTGGCTTGCAATACGAGATTTAATAAAGGACGGGATGGATTACAAAGAGGAATTTAGTATCCAGTAAACGTCGTAAAATTCGTCAGAGAACTAGTTTGTCCACCTTCTTCCAAAGTTCTATTGTTCGCTGAGCTCATGCGGTGCGGTATCTTAAAATACAACACCTCGAACGGTTCTCATTTTTACGATTTTATTGTCACAGTAGTTATTTTGTTTCGTTTCGACGCGTTTTCCTTTCCCGTTCTACATTTTTAAATGTAAAACGCTTTCGACTTGTCGCATGCCACAATTCCATTAAGAGAAACGTGACGTCATTTTATTGAAACCGTAGATTTATTACTCGACCCAAAAATAGGCACTGACGACAATGCAGCACTTTTATGCGGTTTCAAATTTTAAATTTGCAAAATTAATAGGGATTACCTGAGCTTTCAGTACGGTATTATCGAACGTTTCACGCAAAGTTATTTATAGAGACAGCTTATGGTTGCTCTTACATCCGAGTATATTAGCGAAATCGATTATATAATTATGTGCTGCACACATGCAACGTCGTAGTACAGCCATTAGATGCTTACGCTTTATTATGATTTTTTGAAACATTAGTAAAGGATACACAAGCACCAATTGGAATCAAATGATGTAAATTAAAAACCTTGGGCATGATGTAATTGAGTTTTAATTTTTATCGCACGGGTAAACGAATTGTCAAATCTCAAGGTGAATTGAAAAAACGGTAGTCAAGTTGAAATTTATTATTATGGAGACAGTTAAGGTTGATTTATTAATCATTGGGTTTTAATTGTGCCAATTTCAAGTATCATAATGGTAAGAGTTCCTGCATCTATCCCATTGTAATTTACTTTTAACGTTCAAATAATTGGAATAAAATACAAAAAATAAAACGTAGGCTAATTCTCTTCTTTTATAAATTACTTCAGCTTCAGGAAAACTAATTTGGCACATCAATCTTTAATTTGAATAAATAAAAACAAAATATTTGAAATTTACAAAATTCAATGTCATCGCCCACTTCTTCCCTACATTTGAATGTCATCAAAACTGTTTTGGCTAAGCGGTGAACCAAAATCTATTTTTGAGCGTTCACGAAGCGTGACATACATTTTTACCGCGTCCAAAAGTTTATATGCAATACTGACATTAAGAAAATTTGTTTTGTTTCAGAAAATGTTCAACACCTTGGCTAGCTACCTATTAGGAACATCAAACCAACAACCAACCGGAGGGGTCGAAGAAAGAAACTTAAGACTGACTTCAGTTGTAGCTGACGACGATTGGGTACTGGTAGATCAGGATAGCGAAGGAAATTCGGAAGTCGAATCGAATTTGAGCGAAAGTTTAGATGGATACGACAATTTGGACAACCACAACCAACTGCCTCACATTTTGACGCGTAGTAGTTCAACCGCATCTCTTCGTTGCAACACCATGGAAGATTCTTGGTTTGTGACACCTCCACCATGCTTCACTTCGGCCGGGCCGGTGCACATGGAAACGTCGCCGTTGGAAAATCTCTTGATCGAACATCCGAGCATGAGCGTCTATCAGCATTCGCATCCTGCGTTGCTTGGGCAAAGATTTAATTCAATACCTGCGCGGTCGACAAGCGAAAGCGATTATTCCGCGGATGAAGTGGAGGACGTAGAAGAAGTAATTGAACCATTACCTGTTCAGAGGCTTGAAGTTGAAGTTGAAACTTACGCAGAAAGACAATTACCACTACCACGTAGAAACAACAGGGTCAATATTCTTCAACAACAAGATAAACAATGGAAGCAAACCAAGCGCGCGCAAAAGGTAAATAAAAACATTATTTTAACACACATTATTAGAAAGCTACGCTGCAATGTTATATTTGAGCTTGAAAAATACGAAGCACGCAACCAATCATACACAACCTACATTTACAATTGAAAAGTTAGTTGCCTATTATACAGGGTGTCACAAAGTATGGGTTCCAGGCTTGAAGGGTATAGAGGACATTAAAATAAAAAACTTTTTGTAGTTGTACTTTATATTACACAAATAGTTACGCCAAATGGCACTCAAAGTCAAAATTAAAAAATTTTTACGGGTCGAAAAGTGTCTTATGGTATGTTTTTAACTATACTTGATTCAAAGGCACCAAATTTACCAGTCCCCTTGTATAGTCAGAATCGACTTTGTTATCTGTCTTCGTATAGAAAGAGAGCTAGAGCAATATAGTACCAATAAAAAAAACCTGGGTATATCTTGTGCTTGTCTTTATTTTTTTCTTTTCTTTATATTTTACTTTTTACTTTGGGGGATCATAGTCAAGGTGGGTGTGCTTTGGGGTTGGTAGTCATTTTGGTTTTTAATGACCGATGTAAACTTGGTTTCCTGTGCCTGGTCTAAATTCTGTATCTATTTATGTGTTTGTGTTGGTCATTGTTTAAATATATCTAAGGGTCTCTTATCTCTACTAACACCTTAGTTTGTGATAATTCCTTTGCTTACTTTTACTTTACTTTTCTCGGAGAGTTTCAATCCGCTTCTTTAGTGACTTTATGGGTATTTAACTCATTCGTGACCTTTCCTACCCAAGCTTCAAGTGAAACACAAAACTTGTAACGTTCTAAAATTTATTGAGTATATTTATCATACTGTAAATTGAATTTACGAAGTTGCATAGAACCCGTTACAAACCTTACATAATAGAAATTACAAAGACGTCCAGGATGTAGTTGTAATTTGCGCTATTAGTAGCTTATTACGTAGTTATTAATTTACCAATGTTAGCTTACAAAAAACACAATTCAATTTTATCAGAAATACATCATCTCCCCGGAATGTATAAGGCCCAGATGATTCTATATTTGCATATGAACTTCCCGAAGGTGCCTATAGGTGGCGATACGTATTAGATTATTATAATATTTTAGTTTCCTGTTATTTTCACACCTAACCTAACACTTAATTTAAAATTAAAGATTAATTCAAACAAACTGAATAGTATATCCTAGTAATATTTATACAAATGAAATATTAAAAACTTTAAAAAATCTATTTTTAAATTATTGCGTTGTTCCATCGTGTGGTAACATTATTTCCGGTATTACAGCGCGCAGCTATCTTTGATGAAATATAATCGATTCTGATTCGATATTCATCACGACATTATAATCGCGATATTCAACCGGAAAGCCAACGTATAACGCCATCTATCGGTGACTGAAGGAAACACTAACACGTATAGAGAATCTACTGCTTGTATTTATCGATCAAATTTTCATTTATTCATTTTTTTCAATTTTTTGACTTCTCAACCAATTTTAATGAAAATTTATAGACGTGTACCATAAACATAACTGCGTTTTGATAACTTTAGACATGAAAATTTTATACAACAAAAATTGAAAATATTAACTTTTTACCTTAGAAATAAATCCTTCTTGGGGTTTAGAAATAAACAAGCATGATAGGCTTCAATTCCCAGCTACGTTTCGGGAACTTTTTAAATGCGTTTCCTTCATAATACTTTCATTGAATTATAATAAGAAACGTCTCTATTTAATACGAAACATATTACTCATAATTTCACAAAGTTAATAGATACAGATTATGAATTAAAAAAACAAAACGTTGAATAAAAGAGATAAAATTCGAAAAATAGTTCAGCAAAGTTAATCTTATTCGGGAAGAATATTGAAAACGTTTAATTTAAATTTGAGTTTGTTTGGTATAAGTGAGACAACCTGCGAAAAAAACCTTTAGTGATTGCGATTATTGTTGGTAAGTTGGCAACATATTTATGGTTTTACGCTATTGGACCTGATTTTAAATTTCAAAATATAAATTAAATTTTGTCATTATCATTATCAAATCAAACCCGTTCTTATTTCTTCACATAAAAGCCTTTGAAGGATGAATCTTTGAAAAATTATTACCCTAACGAACTGACAGTGTTGCCAACCAATTAAATTTGGCCCAATAATTAAAAGTTTCCAGGTATAAAACCGTTTTTGAATTTGAATTGAAACGTAAAATACAATGTAAAAGTTTTTGTAATTATGAATTGACAGTTTTTCTGGAATTTTATCTAGAGCTTATCTCGATACTTGCTCCTAATACATATACATGTATTTTCTTGCATGCTTTATTTGAAATCATAATGCTTACAGTTGAGTATTAATTAGTGGTGGCAGAAACCGTCGAAAAAGAAAACCGGTTAATCGGTTTTACAAAAGACGGTTAATCGATAAACCGGTTCAACAAACTGAGTAGTTTAGAGTGTTTCATAAATGTGGGTTCATCAAACCGCGGTTTTTAAACCGGTTCAACAAACCGCGGTTTTTAAACCGGTTCAACAAACCGCGGTTTTTAAACCGGTTCAACAAACCGCGGTTTTTAAACCGGTTCAACAAACCGCGGTTTTAAACTTTCAAAAACCGCAGTTTTAAACCGTTTAAAAAACCGTGGTTCATAAACCGGTTTAACAAACCGTGGTTTCCAAACCGGTTCAAAAACCACCGTTTCTAAACCGGTTCAACAAACCAGTTTTAACTTGATTAAGAGCCGCTTTACATGGGTATTCATTAAAATTTTTTCTCAGAGACAATTTTGTTGTTGGGAACGTTAGATATTTTCAAAAATGTTTTTCGTTTCAATTAATACCAACATTATAGACAAATTGTGTTGATTAAGTCAAATAAAAAGAAAGAGATGTTATAGCATCTTTTATCATTAAATCTTGCAAATAAGATGGGCTTTATGCGACGGTTTTCAAAGCGAAGAGAATAATGAAAATATAGCTTATACACATTTTTTTTCAAATATGAGTTGTTTCTAATTTAATTGTGCACAACTTTTGTTTAAACACTTTTTTGATACATAAATACTACTGAGATACGAGAATCACGTCACGTTTAATGTTTTGTCAATATTTTCATGAATATTAATAGTTATGAAAGAAAAGTTGTTACATATTGCATTATCTACGCTTTTATTGCAACAATTTTTTCACTATGTACCTATAGTATTTTGAATTTCGACCGAAATTGCAATTATGAATTCATGTTAATGAAGATATCGAACTCAGGTAGTAGTGAGTCACCCTTTTATGAGTTTTGTTTTGTATTTGTAGTGTAC
Organism: Abscondita cerata; assembly: GCA_030710515.1. Lineage (NCBI taxonomy): Eukaryota > Metazoa > Arthropoda > Insecta > Coleoptera > Lampyridae > Abscondita > Abscondita cerata. The sequence goes on from JALBCR010003025.1 coordinate 182,397, forward strand.
CGTTACTTCGGATTTATACCTTCTAGTATATTCAACCTTGAAATCATCCTGTTGTTCGCCAAATAATACGCCTAACAAAAGAAAATTAAAACTTTCCATTTAGTCTACTATTAAGTTAAGGTATTATCTTTCATATGTACCTTCATTTTAATACAAATGTTCGAATATATTTTGTTAGTTCAGTTCGGGTATTCATTAAAAACTGTGTTTTATTTAATTGCATTACCTGCAAGCGCAACGGTGGCGAATTACGGACACGTTTCGTATATCGGGATTTATATTTTGATGGGGTGCGGCTTGTTCAACATTTTAAATTGAAACTATTGTAACATCCCAATTAAAAAAAACTTTTATATGAAATTATTAAATATGAACTACAAGAAAACTAGATAAGACTGAATAATGTTACACAAAAACTAAAATAAAGACCTATATTATTTTCCAATTCTACCCATCCCATTTCTGCGACATTACCTATTGTTAAATTACTTGAACGATTACCTATTACTCATTTTGAAAGGCTTATGTCTTAAATGTATTGTAGTAATTTTCTTTCTGTAACTAATCCGGATATAATCACATTTATTGTTATTGACGAATTAGATGTTGCCCTCAGCATTATTTATTACCAGTAAAAGTTAAATGTAAAGGCGGTAAAATCTTTTTACACAAAAATTATATCAAATGCTTCTCTAGCAAGAGTGTAAGAGTGGCACAGTTCTCGAATAAGCCGAATAAGACTTGACACGAACCAGTATTTTTATTCAACCACTAAGAATATATATTTTTAGAAAAACGTGGTAAAAATATTGATATTTTCATAAATGAGATTTTTGCAACAAAAAGTTTGGCATCGAACGACTGCAAAAGTAGTAAATGAAAAATGTAAAAAATATTTAGGTAATTGTGAAGGTCTAATAAATAAATAGGAACGATTGACAACAATAATATTGATAGACTCGGTTTTTGGAAAAATGATAAAGGCGGCAGACTATTAGCAGAGCAGAGACTCACTTGAATAACATAAATAAGCTTCTGGAAAAATTAGCCCACCATTTTATTAATTAGGAAAACGACATACATATTTTAGTGTGTGAAGTTCCACTACAATAATACCCAATCAAAATTCATAAACGATTCAAATGAGTGATTTTATCATTTGTTTGAATAAAATTTAAAATTAACTTGGTGGAAAACGTAATTGAAAAAAATTTTAATTCTTTACAGTAAACCCTTTGTTGAATATTCTAAAATGAACGTCTCAAATAACAAGTTTTTAGAGATTTAAATCTGGTAAACACCTTTTTACGGAATGAGTCATTGTTATTGGTTGCTGCAATTAGTTGAAGCTTTGAGATTTATAATATTTTCTTTAAAGTTAAACTTTATAATTTGAAGCAATTCAAGGTGAAAATTACATCTGATACAATTTAAAATGGCGAAAGACAATGATTTATTTAAACAACAAATAAGTTTTAGTAATACGTGCAGTAGAGTGGTATTATCTTTGGTTACAAAATAGCTAAGTCTCTAAAAATAAAGATTTTCGGACGAATTGTTGCTGTTTCGGAAAAGGCGAAGTCGAGTCTGGAATAGCAGATGAATCCAAAAACTTTTTTGGGAACGTGTAACAAACAATGTTTTTTGTTATAACTCCTCAAATTTTTAAATAACAAGTATTTATTCATTCAACATTTCATTGTTATCATAAAACGCGTTTATCAAAAAAGAATGCCTAGGTTTCCTGTATCATAGCAAATTGTTTGTTTTATTTAATTTATTGTCATCATGCTTCAAAATCAAAATAATCCGGAAAAGGTTGCTACGACAACTTTTGGGACTAGACCGGAAATGAACCATTTACGGACTCAAATCCCTAAAATTATTATTTTATTAAACAGACAAAGAAAGTTTCGCATAAAGCCAATGGTAAAAAGAACTAAACTTCAATGTTTAATTAAAGCTGTTAAATGTGATATTGGCAAGCGAAATTGCAAGAATTAGATGACGGCACGTTTTAAAATGAAAAAAAGGATTTTAGACTTTTACCTAAGTATGTAATAGTATTTCAAAAGGTACATTTGACACAAGATTCAATTACTTTAGATGCAGAAATATGATTAGTAATTTAAACTAAGCGCTCGCAAGACATCTGCCAATATACGTTTTAGAAAAAAATATTTAAATAACAAAATCACGAAAATTCAAAGCAATTTATAAAATTCGTAAATAATAATAAGAATTTTACACAGCTGCATACAAAGGTCAAACAGGTCTACCTTTTTGCGTTATTGCGATATTATTGACAGACATTTGAGCACCTAGAAAATTTAGTCAAAGAAGTGAAAAAAGAACTATACAATTAAAAAAAATGTTTTTTTTTAAACTGTAGATAACGAATTAATATAAAAACTTTTGCCTTATAACTTGTGTCGTATAATAACATTCTTGAAGATATTGACAAAATAATACATATGTCACATAATTATCGTATCTGGGTGAATAAGTACAAAAGTTGTGCGCAATTCTCTAAGTGCTTTTGGCTATTTGAAATATGCCCAAAACTGATAAAACCTCCGCATTTATAAAAACCTCGAAATACCCAGTTTTATCGAAATCGGATCACCAGTTTTTGAGATATCGTATTCAATAGAAAAATAGATAAAATTATTTTTAGTTAATTATAATCTACTAACTCCAACAATATTTTATTTCAACAGTTATAATTTAGAAAAAAATTAATGGATCATAAGTTAACGTTAATTTATATGTAATTGTAATTATATTTTGTAAAAGTTAAGGAAACTGTTACAAAAATTCTTTGTTTTTAGTACACCATTTCCAGTCCACTTAAAAAAAAGGTGCATATTTGATGCACATTTTGAATGTTTTTTTAAACAGATATATTGGCATATTTCTACGTTTTGTACATTTCAAGGTCATAATTAATATTCTGTTTCAATAAATTTAATTACCTATTTTATAATAGTTAATTTAAGCATCAAGAGAACGTATTTAAAACATAAAAACCATTAAAAACGTCACTTAACCAGAGATTTATGATATAATATTTAATAGATGTAATTCATAATTTGATGCTCTAAAAAATACTTCGTAGTTTTTTTACTGAAACATTAACAAATTTACACAAGTCAAACAAATATAAATTTGTAGGTACGTAATTTCAACACGGTTCAACAAACCGCTGTTTTTAAAGCGGTTCAATGATTCGGTTTTATAAAATGGGGTAACAAACCGATTTCAAACACCGGTTCAACAAACCGATTTTGAACAACGGTTCCAAAACCGATTTTTAAACCGGTTCAAAAACCGATTTTTAAACCGGTTCAAACACTCCCGGTTATCAAACCGGTTTAACAAAACCGATTTTTTTAAACCGGTTCAACCTCGATTACCGGTAAACCGGTTTACTGATTAATCGGTAAACCGGATTTCATTGCCACCCTTAGTATTAATCATTCTATTAAATAGTATTGCTAATTATAATTTGGTATTAGAATCTGGTTGGGTGTATAATTTGATTACTGACCGATTCGGATTTTTCAAAGTTTTCGTCTACGTTTCGTAAGATGATTTTTGTTTAACAATTGACATTTTTTCAATATGTTTATTACATATTATATGATGATTTTGTATGAATCATATAACTATGTACCGTATTAAAATTTTAATTTAGTACACTCAGTGTAATCTCGAAACTAATGACTTAAATCCTTATTAGCGTAATTTTTCGTACTCATTGACCTGTATAAATTTTATTTCGTACCTTTTGATTCGATACGTAGGTTTAATATTTCGTTCTTTGTTTAATTTCCTTTTCGGGCAGGGATTAAAAATTTATTGATCAATAACGAACATGAACATAATGTTGATACCGCTATCTTATCTGTTTCATTAACTTTGCGACCCCTTACTTAATTGGTAACATACTCTTTGGTTTGTATTGTTCTCTATTCAATTAATAACAACACAAATAGTTGCCTAAGCTCTCACGTTATTTTTATTAAAAGAATGTTACAAATGTGTTTCTCTCTACACCTAATTTCGGTCATTGTTCCACATTTTTTTTGCTTTTCGGTAAATTTGGGTTGTACATTATATTTCTGTTATAGAAATCAATGAGGTCGTTGATGTCATTATTTTCTCCATCTCCTACTCAGATCTACTTTAATTGTGTTATACGTGCGTGGACGTTCTTTTGCAGTACTTATCACAATTTCGTTGACCAATTAATAGTAAGCGTCATTACATATTAACCCTTGTTTTATTTTCCACATAATCGCCACCAAGTTCTAAGCAGATGTAACGCTGTTGCTAAATTGAACTTCGATTGTTTTTATTGGTTTAGTTCTTCACTACTATTACACTTGGCCCCCATGGAACCCACTTTTAATTAGCTTTTTTAATATTCGTCTATGTTTTATGTTGATTCTTTATTTACGTTTTCTTTAGTTTTTCACTTAATCTTTTGAAATCTAGGTTCTAAATTTCCCGTTTTCATCAAGAACCCAAAGGCTTGTGTATATTAGTCCCATTTAACGTAATTTATGTTGGTTTTGTAGACCTGTACCATCTTTGAATTCATACTTTGGTATTGTTAGTAGACGTCGTGATGGCCTCTTTAGTGTCGAACATGATGTTTAAGTCCAAGTTAAACTGAATATCTGTTTCTCTGACGTAATACTTCTGTCCCAGTACCTCTCTCTGCTCCTTGGTCAATTTAAGTACCGAAAGATTTTATTCTGTGTCTATTTGTGTGCCCTACCGCATCCCAATCATTTTTTCGTGTCTTTATACATGCAGGCAGAAGTGACACTACGGGACACTACCGTTCCAATACCAAGATGAAGGGTACCTGTATGTGCTCAATACTTGGCGTAAGGGTAGGTGCTTATGACATATGTATAGCCAGTGGCGGCTTGTCCATAGGGCCAATTGGTCAATGACCTCCCAAAATTTTGACAATATATAAAAAATATTAATTATTACGTGTTTTATTAAAATAGGTAATTTACTCGCAAAAGTCGCAAGTGGCAAGTATTATTAACTTAAAATTTATCGGCCGTCGTTCGTAATTCATATTCCTTAACCTTGGGCTGGCGGTCGAATTTGTCCTCATTGAATTAGATCTACCCGGAAAAACTCGAAAAACGTGCAGCGCCCGAATAAACGCGAACATCCGAAGCAATAATCAACTTTGGGTCATAAGCCGGCTTCGAATAGGGTGTACATCTACGATCGATTTTTGATTCGATTTTCGCGTGTTTTAAATCAATTTTAAAATTTATATTGATATTTTTACTGTTGTTGTGTTGTTTTGTAAAAATACTATTTTTGGTTCGCGTGCATGCGCTATTATAGAAAATGTCGGTAGTGCAGAAAATTAAACAACTAAAAAGTGCTAACGAACTTAATTTTACAAAATTAGTTGAGTTCAAGGCAAATGGTCGTCCTTTGCCAGAAATAAGTTGACGACAAACTAGCAAAGACAAAAATAAAGATGTTCATCGAAACTTTCGCAAGGTAATGTACGATTTAGCTGACTGGACATGTGGTTGTGAAGTATCAAATGTATTTTACTGTTTTGTTTGTTTATTATTTTCTAAAGACTCGTCAGACTCGCTATGGTGCAAATCCGGTGTAAGCAATTTAAAACATTTAAAAGAGAAAATAAAAACATGTTTCGTCTGCAGAACACATGAAATACTCGGTAAATTTTGCAACCGTAGGAAATGTTGATATTCGTACACAGCTAGACAATGCTTACAGAAAATCCCTTAGAGATTTTAATGAGAATGTTTCGAAAAAATCGCTATATTTTGAACAAAATTGTAGATTGTATAAAATTTTGCGGTGCATTTGAGTTATTTATATTTTTTTAAGTATGCCTATTTTTTAAATTAATTTTTGACCTCCCAGTATAATCGACCACGAGCCGCTACTGTGTATAGCATACAGCATAGCAGACTAGAACTCGAGTCTGCAAATTATACATTCACAATTTGTTAGAGTGAGATATTTGTTGTTAGTGTTCGCAAAAATTCTTTGGGTTTAGTACTCTGGTCACATCTTTTATTTTCTTCGACTTCAACCGTAGCAAATACATGTGTCAGTACTACATATAACATACTGCAACGGTAATAGTCTTGACTCGAAGACCCTCCTTATAAAATCGGACGAAACGTTGCCTAACTTGTAAGACTCTTACTAAGTATATGTTTTGTTACAGGTGCAGCTACACAAGGCCTGTCAATCACTAAAGCGTAAGTACCTGGAGCGCGCAAACAAGGCTCGTGAAGTAAACAATAGGAACAGGCATCAAAGGCGTAGCGAACGTTCACAGGGTGCTAACCGCTCTTATGTCAATAATAATCGCAAGTGCTGAGCATAATTCTGATCTCAAACTCAGCACTTGGGACTTGATAGCAACAACAATAATACCAATATAAACAAAAAATATGATACAACCACAATAATTCTTAAAGTTTTGTATTTGCTTTGTCTTTGCAAATTTTTTCTGTGATATTTTATTTCTTGTGGTAAAAGCAATACTTTTGTTTTTGTCGAAATTTAATTTTCTACGAAAGGGCAATATTTGTAAACAATCCCTGTTTTTGTGCTGCACTCTTTTTTTAAGCGGGAGAATTTGCTTTTTTTCAAGCTGACGGTTTCGCCTAATTTTTATTTATTATTTTTTGAATCGCGAAGAAAACGCCGCAATTTGCGCCCGCAACAGTTGCATTCGCACGTTCAAATAGAAATCTTTAAGAATTAAACGAAATTATGTAAATAGTTAGTGAAAAAAGGTACCTATCTCATTGTATTTAAAATTTAGATTTGCTTGTGCATGTTTTACCTAGCGGACTTAAAAAAATTAAAAAAGAAAATCTACCTATTCGAAAAAAAAGTTTAGTTTTTGTGCTGTAGGTTTTAAGCTAACCAATTTATCTCAAACTAATTAATTCTTCTAGATGTATTAAAGTTAAGTTTTCATGAATGAAAAAAAAACATACCATAATAATAATAAGAGTTTAGTCCGCTTGAAGCAAAACGCAATCTCAATATTCGATGATATCAAAGCACATGTGATTTAGTAATTAAAATTACCAAAGCACCAATTGTGTTCAAATTAAAATGGTTAAGAACACAGTAGTCCTTAAAGTGCTGAGGCGTAAAAGTATTTTAGTTTTAAGCATTGTCTTTCATCCACAGTTTTTCTCACCTCCATTATACAATTATTATTATCGATAATTTTGTTCGTCGAACAAAATTGCTTGTAAATAAAATGGGTGTATATTTTTCATTATTTTAATACCTACATAAGTATATTACAAAAAAAATGTATGTTATTTTTTGTTGATATTTTAATGTTTAATTTTTGTACTAACTGTAATTGTGCCCGATTACATTTATTTTAATTTATAAACGTTAGCATTACCCGACGAAAAGTCCAACGTGCTTGAGGATCACCGACGTAGCATAAGTACATATCTGAGGATATTTACTAAGGCGAAGCTTCGCGGTGTTGTACAAACACGGGGGCACCTTATTTAAGTGAAAAGAATATAAAAATGTAGTTAATTTAATTTTATTCTTAGACGTTTTAACTTAATCGACAGTACATTTATGGTTTGTACTTCAAAGTCCATGACAGGTTGTGTATGTCTCACAGTACAAAAATTCTGCAATTTTTCGATGAAATAAATGTATTTGAAAATTGTATTCTCTGGTCAGTTTTTGGTAAAAGTTAAATGTACATTCTTGATCCTGTTTAATTTATTTTCGATTGTAATAATAAACGGTGATATCATAAATGCAAATCTGTCCGACTGACCATACTTTTACTACACTTCAAAACAAAATTGTATATAATAATATGATAAATGTACATATTTCGGTAACGGTTACCCAAATATGTTCTAATTGGCAAGTAAAATTTATTCAGTTTTGAATAAAATTTACTATTCTTATAGAATATGATTGTCATCTGGTTGGGTGCATGTATGTGAGTTTTGATGTCTGTACTGTAGATATACTTGTGTAAAATGAGAAAAAAATATGCTTGAAATGTCTTAGATTTGATGATTGTAAAAGTTGTTGCACAATATAGAATAGAACGACAATATGTATGAAGTAGCGTGTTACTATTCATAATGTTTATGCTATGAGTGTGTGTAACTATAATCTGAAATGCAAATTACATTTCTTATTGAAAAAAAAACAATTTTTGGTATGATCAATTTCAGTGAGAACAAAAAATAGAATTAAACAAATTTGATGAAGTGTTATAAAGTTTTAAATGATATAATAAACTCTTTTGTTGATATTTGTACTTTTATTTCTTTTCCAATTGTATTTTAGTTTCTTATATTAATACTATAATAATTTTGTATTTGCGCGCAAGGCTGGGTCAGATTTCTCGGTTTCACAATTATTTTTCTTCAGAACATAAAAGTTCTTCCTCTCGGAGTGTGGCCTCCTAAAGGAAAGACAACTACCTGGAATTGTAACTGTTGTCAAGAGTTTTGATGTGGTTGGCTTAATTTGAACTTTCGGTATTAGTGAGAGTACCAAATCTTTTTTTTGCACTGAGTATGCATACTAACAGTAAGGAAACTTCTCGGCGCGATTTTGATAAATGTACATTAAACAATGTGTAATGTTGGTTGCCGCATATTTGATTTCTTAACATACACAAACACATACTTAGTTGTTTCCTAAAAAGATAAAATGTGAATCGTTGGATGAGTCAATTATAAATACACTTAGTAATACGTCTAATATGCATACTAAAACAAATTACCTTATTTGTATTTAAACACGATTGATCTAAAGCTTCTACACTAGGGACTCGCCTCTGCAAATAAATGATTATTTAAATCGTTCATGAACATATGATTCTTGAAACAGCTTATTACAAACTCGGACCTATTACAAATTACAACTAATTAGTCAGTGTTTACACCTGGTTCAAAAACAGCTACAATTAAAGGATAAGATTTAAATTATCTGTTATCTACCTTACCCTGTTTCATCACTTGAAATAAAAATAATTTTATGATTGATTTGTGCATTTTCCGAGATGATAAGTAACATTGCATTGCTTAAGTATACCCCAAAACTCGTTTAAGGATATTAGTATCTATACTTGCGATAAATATGAAAATAATTGAAATTAAATGAATAGTAATTTTATCAAATTAATAATTGCTTACCTAAACTTAATACTTAAAACTAGTCAATGTTAATTAATAACGTTGAATAAATACTACAAAAACATAAAACAACCATTTTGAATAATGTGCATTTTTACGCACGTCCATTTTTGAGTAAAACATAAAGTTTTGCTACTGAACGTGAGTATGCATACTGTGGAATTGAATTCCAGATTTGATTGAGCTTTAGAGTTTCTTCTTTTCTGTTGAAGTTTTCTGGATGTTTATCAATTTCAATGGCCTCTCTAACCAATCTGTATGTAGCCGCTGCTAGTAACTCGCTGACTTTTCCTGTCCCAGACGACAGTTTGCTCGATGCTCTTTGAGCCTAGTTCGACAACTTGGTGGTACAAATAGTGTACCATGCGGGAAGAAATTGAACGTAATACCACAAATGCGTGTTTGAAATAGTTCGTCCACCGCTAGGATCGTCACTTTTTGTCCTCCTAGGAACCGATTAACAAACAAATTGAGCTAAGAAAAACACCCATTTAAAAGAATACTACGAAAATGTTGCTGACAGTGTTGTAAATTGTATTTAAGTGTAACGACCTATAATGAGTTTCGAATTTATTTCATTTACATGACGCAAGCATACACTGTCAAATAAAGAAAAAAGATTTTTTGATTCAGAAACTGTCGCATACCTCTCCACCTTAGTTTGATCTTATGTATAAGTTGTAGATCAAAATTAAAACAGTTAAATCAATGAACACGGATAACACTTAAAGTTCTATTTAAATTTAAATATGGATTTTATTTTTGATTTTTACGATTTAGGGCGATGTCAGACACAAAAGTTTATGCCGACACGGCCGCAGACTAGGTGGTCGACTCGGCACATATGTGTGTGTTTTTAAATAGTACAAAACACACACTTCGGCAACCGTTGCCTGACGCTTGAAGAAACGACTCGGCAAGACATCTACTTCAAGAAACGCGAGCGGTTTTATTGATGAAACGACATTTAGACACAGCGATTTATATCGACTCGGCAGTAAAGTCGGCGGACGCTTAACGACGACATACACAGCGGTTTGCTCGGCTCGACAGCAGGGTCAGCGGCCACTCAATGATGAGAAACATTCAGCGGTTTATGAGTCTTGCGTGCACGTGTAAAAAAAAGTTCTAGAAGATAAGAATACGAATAAAATGAGCACTAATTCGACTCGATCAGGTAATAACTTTCCAAAAAAATCGTCAAATGTTTGGGTTTTTCTTTTAAAATTCGTAGATTCGTAATTTTTTGAGATGTTAGATCAATCTTTCAGAAAATACGTACTTAGTGTATGCAAAACCCTGCAATTGTCGGGCAATTAGTTTATGCACAATTGTGATTTAAATTTTTCCGATTTTTCTCGGAAAGTTATTACCTGATCGAGTCAAATTGGTGCTGATTTGATTCGTATTCTTATCTTCTACAACTTCCTTTTACACCATTAACATGGTTTCATTACTTTTCAATCAGGAGAAAAAGTTGAGAAAAAACACGTTTTTTTTTGCATTTAAATGTTAATTAACTATATAATGACAATTCATTTTCGATATAAAACATGAATATTACAATTACAAGGCGCGGGCGGCATCCTACTGCGTACTGTTCTTATCGTAATTGTTATCACACTCCAGTGACAACTCTTGGTTCAAGTTTTTTTCGATTTCCGAATAATCAAGAAAGAAGTGATGTGTTGTTGAAACATTGTTGAAACGATAAACTTTATTCGTTACCTTTATAAGAGTTAAATAAAAAAAACGGTTTGTGCAGCTCATTTTTGTGAGAAACACTTTACAAACGCGTTAAGAAACAAATTGATACATAGTGTGGTTCCATTGCATTACAGAAACGAAATTTTAGCTTAAGTCGAACATGATATTAATTTCATGACAACTTGAAATAGCATGTAAAATAACATGAAATCTTTTTAATAATTCTTCGTCAACGCCCGTTATAGCAGCAGAAATTGATGGATTTTCAAAAAAATCGTCGCGCAGTGTTTCCATCATTTGTACTACCAAATCAGGCTTTGGTTGATCCACTATAAGTCTTAACGGTTGGCGAAACCTTTTTGAATATTTTTTTCTTATTTTTTGTCACTTCCTTTATCTTTACTTCCTCGCCCTTGCCATTTCTTAATATCTAATTTATACGAAACATGTAAACAACATTCAAATAATCGAATCCACATATGTAATGTAGATAAGCCAAAATGTAAATTCGCCTTTTTTTTGAATACGTATTAAGATTTTTAAAAATGCGTTTTAGAAAAAAATAATTCTAATAAAGTTATAGATAATAAAATTTATTTTCTTCTGATAATTTTTTGTGTCATTATTATTTTTAATTTTCTCTAGAATGCATGGAAACAGACGATTCCTCTATTTCCTCTAGTCGCGCAACAATTATGAATCTACGTTTCCAACACAATATATAATAAATATTTTGACAAGAACATCTGAACCCCTTATTGGAAGGTGGCGAATGTTAAGGAACACAACAAAACTTTAAAGTTCTTGTTGAGGCGACACAAAACGAATACCTCTTTCAGGCTAATTGTAAATGCATTCTCGTCGTGTTACTAATAGGGAAAGGAGAGCTAAGATGACGGCAATAAGCTTGTTATTGTGTTTTCACGTGATTTCAACATAATACCTTGTTTTTCATCTCAGAATCATCGTCTTACATTTAGATTGAAAAGATTCTTTACGTTACTTGATTATTTAAAAACTTACCTAGATTTTTTTTCATAACTTCATGTCAAAATCCTCACACGAGGATGAAGATGACGCAACTAGGCGGTTAAGATGAAGAAAACAAAAGAGAATTATTAGAAATGCCTAAATTATATTATTTTCCTTCGCAATGATTACAAATATGCTTTGAGATTTACTTCTGTTGTAATCACACCAGCACATTGGAGCATTTTCGACATAAGGAGCAGGTGTACACAATTTCATCTTTACCTGATTCATTACAAACTAAACACATTTTTTCTATGCCTCAGATGTAATCATCATGTTATCTTCTTCCACATAACTGATTGATGTGGAAGAATCTGAGATTATTCGTTATCATCAAATTTTATTTTTTTTTACATATTACGGTTTTGTTCCTTTTCGATCTTCTTCTTTTGTTTCTTTTGGATCTTTTTATTTTCCTGTATTTCAGTTTTGTCTTTTTTATTTTCCTCTCTTCTTTTCCGATTTTCCTCTTTCTTCTCTTCTTTAGTTTTTAAGGCATCCTTAACAGGAGTGCTGGTTATGTGCAGGGACGGTAGCTTCTTGTTTGGTTTTTCACCTTCTGCTTCAGTGTCTATATTCGCATCAATAACGTGATGTGGGTCTGACATATTTAGTTTTTTTCTTTAAATATTTTACAGACGCTATGCATTAATAGAATAGAAATTTTCTATCTACAAAGGCGGTGCCTGAGGGTGGAGAAGGGATTCTAACAAAAATAAAAATATAAACTTATATTTTATATTGAACAAAAATTAATTCATTTTGTTATACTGCAAAATAATATTATTAAATAAGTAAAAGTACTTTTTCAAAAGAACGTAATATAATAATGAAAAACAATAATAAAATAAAATAATAAATAATAACCATTTTATTCTCATACCTTTTATCATTTATAAGATGCACTATATTGAAATTAAAAATATAATTGTAATAAATCGTGTTATAACTTTGAGTTTATGTAGTTTTTTATTAAAAATTTAAATCGTCGATGGTTCGTGTTAGTCCGGAGGAGAGGTGGTAACTGTTTTGAATTTTTTGTAAACATAAAATGTATTTAATTGGTCTAAAGTTAACAATGACAGTTTTGAATATAATGCCGTGGCAGAGTTGGTTAGTCTCTTTCTTAAAATTGTTCTTAATATACTATTTTGTGCCACTATTACAGGTCAAAGTACTAAAAGGCAAGCACCACTCCAAGAGAGTAGACCATATGAGATAACCGATTGGACCAGAACAAAGTATACCACTTTTAGGATATCAATAGGCATAATGTTTTTTCACCAACACAAAAGTTAGCTGGATATGTTGCTAAAATATTACAACCTTTTGTTGAATCCTCAAGTTCTTATATTAAAATTCAACACATTTTATAGATATTATTAGAGGTCGTAAACTAAAACCTACAGATATCATGGTCAGCTTCGACGTTGAGTCCTTGTTTACTAAAGTTCCAATAGAAGAAACTCTTAATATTCTAGCAAACAAACATATGTTAACACACCTGATGTTGTTCGTTTAACTAAACATTGTTTAACCAACACGTACTTCTTATACGCCTCTAAGAAATATAAACAAACTAAAGGAGCACCAATGGGATCACCTATCTCACCTGCAATTGCTAATTTATTTATGGATAACTTTGAAACAAATGCAATTCAAGAATCTTCCAACAAACCAGAACTTTGGTTACGATATGTTGATGATATCTTCTCCATATGGCCACATGGTAATGAAGCATTACTAACTTTTTTTAAATTATTTAAATAATATTCATCCACAAATTAAATTTACTACCGAAGTAGAAGTTAACGGAAAACTACCGTTTCTTGACGTGTTACTAATTAGGAAACCAGACGGAAGTTTAGGACATACAGTGTATAGAAAACAAACTCATACCAATAGATACCTACATGCTAATTCACATCATCATCCACAACATTTTAAATTCTGTTTTAAAACCTTATTAATTAGATCTGCTAGACTAACAGACAGCGATCATATACACGAAGAAATGAATCTTCTGAATCAAGCTTTTGAACAAAATGGTTTTTCACGTCATCATGTTATGAAAGCGAAAAGGATGAAACAAAGAAGTGACGACGAAGATAAGATAAGAGTACGTTTACTGTATCAATCCCGTACTTTAAAGGCGTTATGTCGACGGCTTATGATACAAAAGACGTTATGAGATAACATTTAATATGATAAGACAATGGACAACGTAACACACAACTATGTACTTCTACTGAGGGTGCAAATATTAAGAGGTCGTCAAAATATATTGCAGTGTTTGGTATATCTCCGAATAGTTCAACCATTGTTGCATGAAAGATTTCTGGAGCAGAGAAAATTCCAAAAGGTAAACGCTTGAATCTGAACCTTCCGAAAGGGGTTATAAAAGTACAGAGTTTCGAAGACTCTTCATCTAAAAGCAATGGTCCAGAAACCCCAACTGGCATCCAAAGTGGAAAAAAAGCTTGAACCTTTTAATTGTGACCTAATTGTATCTAGATTGGGAAATGGATAATGGGACCGACGAATTGCCTTATTAAGATTGCGAGGATCTAGACAGACTCTTATACTACCATTTTTCTTTGTGGTTATAACGATACTATTTACCCATTTAGTTGGTTCAGTGACAGGACAAATGACTTCCAAATCCTGCATTTTATCAAGTTCTGCTCTTAAGGCGTCATATAATTTAAATGGAATTTTACGTAAAGGTTCGACTACTGCCGCGACGCTCTTATTTATATCTATATGACATTCGGTTTTTATAAGCCCTAAGCCTTCAAAAGTTTCTTGAACTTATGAACTAAGTTTTGTGTTGACTTAATATTAACATTGTTAAATGTGACATGATTGATTCTTTTTATGAGTTTGAGATCTATACAAGAATGTAGACCAAGTATTGATTTACAATGAATTTTTGTAACATGAAATGAGATTGTGTGACTATTATTATTAACAAGACAGTTCAAATTTACTTGACCTAGCAATAACAATTTTTCCCCACTGAATGTTATGAGGTTATTGTTGCTCTGTTTGATTAAATCTAATGACAAATGAAGACGTTTAAATGTATTTAAGCTCATAATATTGGTTTCAGCACCAGTATCTAATTGACATGATATAGTTACATGATTAATAATAATGGGAATTTCCCATGACACAACTTTCACTGAGGAATCATTGATCTCATTTTGAACAGACCCTATAAACAAATCGTTTTTGGTACTACAGATACTGTTTTCACATTATTCCTACTGTTTTTTTTACAAAATTTAGCAAAATGACCAATTTTGTTGCAATAGTTGCAGGTTACCTTTTCTGCTGGACATCTGTAACGATGATGTTGGCCACATCTGGAACAGGCAGGTGTTACCGGACTGACTGATTTCTGCCTGCTGCCACTAAAGTGATCTCGACGACTGAACCCTCTTGATTTTGACCTAAATCGGAAGCCGACAGCTTGCTTAGATTGTAAGGCTCCCACAAAGAATCGGAACAAGTGGTTGTTTCTAATTTTGACATTATGAACGTTTTAGCAATTTCCATTGCTTTGTCAAGCGTTATT
Organism: Abscondita cerata; assembly: GCA_030710515.1. Classification (NCBI taxonomy): domain Eukaryota; kingdom Metazoa; phylum Arthropoda; class Insecta; order Coleoptera; family Lampyridae; genus Abscondita; species Abscondita cerata. The sequence goes on from JALBCR010003025.1 coordinate 197,952, forward strand.
TGGCCTTCAGATATAATTTTTGTTTGACATCTGTATACGTTGAGTTGAGCCCACATGTAAAAATATCTTTCACTAAACTTTCTCTAAGATCCTTAAACTCACAGGTTAAACTTAAATTAGTTAAGGAGGTTACATAATCTTCTAATGACTCTGCTTCTTGTTGCCTTCTTGTAAAGAATTTGTGGCGTTCAATAGAAATGTTAGTTTTAGGTGTAAATGCAACTTAAATTTGTTAATCAGTTCATCGTACCTGATAGTGTCTATATCGACGTTAAAGCTGGAAAATATTTCCAGTGCATCTGGACCCAAATGATGTAATAATAAAGCTACTTTTCTTGTATCCTCTTCTTTTTCTAAATTCGTTGCTCGAAGATATATTTTTAAACTGGGTGTACCATTTTTCCATTCGTAAGATAAGTTTTGGTATTTGACAGATTAAGATTTTGAATGGAGCACGAGATAGAGACAGGTTTGTGACTTGATTGTGAATGGATAGCGACTCCTTCATTTTGATTAGGCATGTTCACCTTGACTTCACTTTACGATTAATTTCTTCGTATGTACGATGACACTAATTAGTTTACTTCTGACACCATGTTATGTCGACGGCTTATCATATTAAATGTTATCTCATAACGTCTTTTGTATCATAAGCCGTCGACATAACTAAAATACTAGAGAAGATAAGTAACATTCTACAGAAACACAACATACGAGTAGTTTCTGTACCTGTTAATAAAGTTAAGTCTTTCCTCCGTTCCCCTAAAGATATTATTCCTTTAGAAGATCAAGGCATTTACGAAATTCCTTGCGGAGGATGTAACATCTCTTACGTTGGACAAACCAATCGATGTATTTCTGCGAGAAGAGAAGAACACAAACTAGCAGTCCGAAAAGGATGTTTAACTTATTCTCTAGCTGAACATCATCACCAAACAAGACATAGAATCGATTTTGAAAATACAAGAATGCTAGGAGGAGAAAAATATTTATGTAACGGCCTCATTAGAGAACAAATCGAGATAGAAAGACCTCCTAGTTGCATTAATAAACGAGGTGATGGAAAAGGTTTACCTAAACCGTTATTAACTTTACCTCAAGATAGAAGATCTCCAAATATCCAACAAGTAGTACAACAAAATAAGCAAAGCAACATTACCATGATACCGATACGTAAGGCTATTGGTTACTCTGGTCCAGCGACACGTTCAAGGTCAAAATCGCAAAGAAACTAAAATTGTTATTTATTAATTACTTGAAAAAGTTGCGTGTTAGCGTGGCGAAACGTTGGAATGTAACATTAAGAGACGATTTGTTATGGTCTAGCCACTTTTAAACTTTATTTCATCAATTTGTTGCTGGAACAAAGGTTTCTGTCCATGTCTGGGAAGACAACAGCAAGACAGAATCATCTGCAAACATGTAAATTACCATTTTCTAAATTTGAGAGATCATTCAGCAACTGAAGCATCGTTCTTTGAGGGATTCTGAAGCAAATGCTTACCAGTTCAGTACTAAGCAAGCTGCCAAATATCAATAGCTACAATCGCTATTGACGACCTAATGTCATTAGATTGTTCTGTCGTTTCTTTGTACACATTCTTCGGAACTTGAAATGGCGTTTCTGTAGTCATTGACGGTTCATAGTCAAAATCATCGAATATTTGGGAATTTAGTAGAACTACAGTGTGTCCATGATAAGGATGAACAGCATGGGGATCTCGAAAACCGTGAGAGATACAGAGTCGGTTAAATTTGTAAAAAGTTGCCCACTCGAGGGCTCGACATTTTTCTGTTGAAAAACTAGCTAAGTTCGGCTTACTTTCGGAAATATTCAAAAAAAACCGAAATTGTGCCATTTCGTTTTCATTATATTCTGAAGTTATTCGAAAATTTACCAAAAAACTGAATGCACTTTGTCATTGCCACTTTTTCTGCTCTACAAGATAGCGTTCACAAATTTTCACTATAACGTTTTGTTTTAAAGAAACCATCATCATCAAATGGCACATTTTTTTCGTATATCTCCGAAAGTAAGCTGAACTTAGCGAGTTTCTCAACAGCAAAACGTCGAGCCCTCGAGTGGGCAACTTTTTACAAATTTAACCGACTCTGTATCTCTCACGGTTTCGAGATCCTTATGCTAAATCCATGACAGACAAAAACGGATACATCTCAGGAATGCTCTATAACTAATCAACGTACAATAAAGTAATGTTTAAGAAAATACATCCATCAGAAAAAAATCACTTATTACAAATAAATCAAAGCTTACTTTGTCCTTTACAATCTTACAATCGAACATGAACAAAATATAAATGCTGAATCTAACAGAGTTCCTAAAGTGGAAAGTAAGAAGTAATATTAATACACGATATAACGGAAGTACGTCGCGTTATCTAGTACCACTTTCTGAAAATAATCAATTATTAAGATGGGGATATGGTTGAAAACGGTGATACTAGCTTGGAGGAGCACCCACTTTGTGGGACCCAGTCGTTCTTGCTACGCTCCTGGCACAATTTTTATTACAATGACGGGAGAAAAATCGATTTACACCATATTTAACATTACTTGAAAATACCATCACAATACTCCTAAAAGAAGGTTTTAATATCACTTAAAAAAACTAAAATCAGATCAAGGTTAAAAACAAGACGCTGTTTATGCTTGTAGCAAAAGCACTCATGGAACTCGCGAAACTTTATAATAAATCTACAAAGTTTCTAGTTTCTTCTCGATGTTCTATGTTAATTAGATTATAGATAAATTATCACTGGCTTTTATTTTATTCTTTTCTATATTTTACATTTTGTTCGGTTGGTCTGAATTGATCACAATAAAAAAAGACAGCACGTTACAAATGTTTGTAATTTTATTTCAATTAGAGTCTATATAAATAGTTCTTAAAAATTAGTTGCAGCCAAGCATTGTCATCATATAATTTAACTTTTTTAATCTATGTGTATACCTAAAAGTGTATTCAAAATAATTTATCTATTACCGTACAGAGCTACAAATGTACAGCAACCGCAATATATAGTCAATTATCTATTTAGCAACAATTTTCTGCCTAATTTCTTAATAAAGCGATCCATGTACGTACACATAGAATATTTGCTTTGGTAGTAAATTTTGTAATGCATTTATATTGCAGTAGGTACATGTTTTACATTTGTATGCACATTTTCAAAGTGAATATTCTAATAACAAACATTAAAAAATTTTTATCCAACAATCACCTCATATTCACATTATTTATAAAGCATCAAGGTACCTACCACTTTATCCACTAGTGTGGAAATGAAATGTATTCCACTAGTGGGATAAATGATTGAAAGTAAATAGCAACCTCGATTTTTTTTCAGTGATTCTTCAGCTGAAACGCGACAGAGCGAAATGTCTAATAATTTTTTGATAAAATATGATTTGAAATGAGTGTGCTTGTGAATAAAAGGTTGTATTTTGCATTCGTGTTTTAGTCGCGTTTTGTCCATTTAGGAAATTTGAAGTCGCGAGCTTTACTTTCGGGTTGATACGTGTATAAAACGTTGTGCAAAACACACAATAAATATCTACTATACGCATTCTAATACTAATTTACTAATTAAACACTATTGGTTAATACAATTGTCTTATAATTGTCAATAAGTACACGCAAGGATTGATTAAAGTATAAAAATATATCATATCAACTTAAAGCAATTACAATTGTACATGTACTTTACAAATATCATTATAAATAATCTTCTTATATTTTATGTGTCTCAAAAACGTCTCTTAAAATTTGAAGGTATCGGCAATACATATATTTATTTATTATTTTGATTAATCTTCATTATAAACTATCTTTTCTTTATAAATGTATAATAAGCATTACTGGAAGCTTCGTCTAATTATTGTGCTGCTATACTTTTAACATTTGATTCTTAAGCTTTTAAATATAATAAAATTTGTGCGTATGTAAAAGTAACGCTAGCGGTAAATACAAAAGAAAATTCTGAAATGTAATTGTTGAACACAGTTTTTTTACAGCCTTTATTTGTTAAATGGACTGTAGCAAAACAGCAGGTTAGATGCAGCTACATTTATATAAAATTAAATAATTTCCATGTGTTTTAATGAGAAAGCATCACATAGATTATTAGAAAAACTACGCTGTGTTACAACTCCACCCAAAGAAATGCTTATATTAGACTCTTTTGAACCGTAACACTTCATTGGCTCCAAATATTAATGAAGCTAAAGATATCTGTATTTTTTATGATGTTTGATTTAAGTCGTCACGGCTAGAGTGTATTTTGTAATATTTTTGGTAATGTTTGCTATATCAAAGTGGACAGTCTCATTTTTCTCATTTGTCTACTATTTGTATAAAGGGTCAGTTAGTTTTTTATGTATAATGTTTTCGTTGTAATAAAATAACAAAAAAGCAATATTATATGCATCGAATCTCTTACTATTAATGTCGAAAATCTGAATCCTGTTACTCAAGTGCTAGAAAAAACAATCGCAGAAGTTGACTTTGGTGGTTCGGTTCTGCCTTACGGTCATTAGGGATCTCTTCTTATGACAAATAAATAAATCGGAAGTAAAAACTAGTAACCAAACCCATTTGAAAATGGGCCTAATCTACACAAACCTGAAATTCAAGACGTGAGGTCACCGCTCCAGGTCAAAGGTCAAAATTCAGGTCAACTTGTGACTCCGACTAAGATCAGCGTCTGGACCTCCTGAACAATTTGACGTATCGATCTCCGAAATCGGTTCAGCCGTTACGGAGGAGAAGACGAACATACATACAGGGAGACAGATAGGCAGACAAACCGGGCCACGATTTTATGTGTGTAGATTGTTTTCATGTGAATAGCCATTGTTGAGGTGGGGGGTCGAAATTAAAAACCACTATCTTGGTTTCAATTAGCAGACGTTTCGCCTGAACCTTGTAATCTTTATCACAGCTTCTTGAAATTAGGAGCGAAAGTCACATTTAACATTGTTATGAGTGAAACGTTGACTCGCTAATTTCAAGAACTCTCATAGGTACGGGCGAAACTTAAGCTAATTGAAAGCAGGGTAATTGTTTTTAATTTCGTCCCTCTACCTCAAGCAGGAACCCTTCCGAAGATACTCATCTGTAACTAGAATTTGGAGAATTTATTAAATTTAACTCAATAATATTGTAAACAAAAACGTCTTCCGGGAAGCCCCAATTCTGACGACTCAATAATAGTTTTGTTTTCGCATGATTTGCGGCCTCGTGGGAAATGAGTCTCATTTAAACATCGTTTTAAGACATAAAAATTGACTCATGGCCTGGGTGGCAGTTTGAAATTGAGGCACCTGCTAACCATGGCTTCTTACGAAGTGTTGGGAAAACAATGGAGCATTGGAAAACATCACTAGGTAGACATATGCCTAAAGTGATCTTTCACACATAAAACTCTCATCCCTAGACTTTCGAATAAACGCAATAAATCGCACATCCAACAACACGTTTTTTATTTCAATTTAAATCTGCCCAGGTTGTGAGTAACATATAAAAAGAATAGTTTTATGTAGCTGCATCTAAATCAACACTTTTCATCAAATGCATATGTAGTTAATCCAAACATTTAAACGATAAACACTTACCACTGTTAACAAATACAAAAATGTGATATGGTTTACTTATAAAAGCAGTAATCGTTGCGACCATCAGTCAAGAAAACTTGTAGTTGCACGGTGTATCCTGCGGTGGCAGAGTTTCCTCGAACGGTACGATGGCAGCCAATCTCCATTGATCCCGAACGGCCTCGACTTTAGAAAAAACTCGAAGTATATTTTTTCCCGCAAGCAAAGTAATATCTTCTAATGACCATTCTGGATCGGACAAAAGTTCCGCAAACAGTCGCGGATAACCGGAAACGTCTTCTAAACCGTTCGGTGTCATATTTATACCGTCATATCCGGCGCCTATACCTACGTGATCGATTCCAGCAACCATCCTGATGTGATTAATGTGTCGAATTACATCTTTGATGGTAGCCGTTTCGTTACATGTTATTAAGTAAGTGTAGAAGTTTACCATAACTACTCCACCATTACTCGCTACAAGTTTGAGCACGTCGTCGGGAACGTTTCTGCTAGAATTACATAAAGAATAAGCGCTCGAATGCGAAAATATTACAGGTGCTCGAGAAGCGTTGAGTGCGGCTTTGGCAGTGTTAACGGAAGAATGCGATAAATCGATTATCATTCCTAAACGATTCATTTCTTTGATTACGCTGTAACCAAATGGTGTTAGACCTCAGTACCCTGTGAGTTTGAACCATAGGCCCATGGTGTATCGCATGTATGCGTTATTGTAAGATAACGAGCACCTAGGTTATAAAACGTTCTTAAAACGGCCAAGGAATTGCCAATCGCATGACCACCTTCGACGCCTATTAAAGACGCAATTCGCCCTTGCTTGTGAATTTCTAGTATTTCGTTAGAACTTTTTACCATAGCAAAATGTTTGAATTCATGTCCATTAGGCGTTGTACGGCGTCGATTTGTTCTAAGGTTAGTTGCACCGCGTCCAAATGTTGAGCGCCACATGGAACGTACGCGGACCAAAATTGTGCACCTAAACGCCCTTCACGTAACCTTGGAATATCAGTTTGTGACCATCGACTACGAATCCATGGTTCTTTGTTAGTAATATCACTAAGATTGAATCCGTTTAATTTGTTGTGTACAAACTTGCGAATATTCCACGCTAAATCGTTGTGTCCGTCTATGAGAGGTGTTTCCTTCAACAAACGATGAATAATGACTAAACGTTGTTCGGGCGTGTGTGTATCAATTTGTGGATTTAAGGCAAGAGGAAGTCCTAAACCAATGCCTAATGCTGCTACTATAATACATACTACAAGGCAAATACACACAGATTTCGAAAAGGTGTTCTACTCGACAGAGTACTGTCTGTACTGCAACTACACGAATCAAATGAATCTTGATACTCATGATAGTGATAACCTTCACTATTATAATAATGAGGCACTACGTTGAACGTTGTTTCCTCGTTAAAATCTTGAGGAATTGGTGGTATCTGAAACAAAATGTGCAATTAGAATTTTCCAAAACATGGAAATGTATATGACGATGCAAAATAAAAAAAACTACATAGCAGGTTATAATTATTTTTTTCCGAAACTACGAATTTGGCACCTAATTGTCAACTTTGGGCACTTTTGAAAGATCATCCGTACTTTTTAAAAATATATTGCATTTTCATTTTTATCAGATTACTTTTCAGATAACTCTTAAAAAAATTAAAACACCTTTTCAATTCTTTGACATTGTATATAAACAACGTAAATCGATAATCTAAACTATGAAACTGTAGGCAGTGGTACGTTGACCCCAAATGTATAAAGCTGTAACAAAAGTTAACGGATTCTATTATTTCAATAAAATTGATGGCAACCGAATTTAACTGAATTTACACCTACATACAAGCGTCGTTCTCTTACCGCCTGTTGTAAATGGCAGCTACTTTTGTAATCTCATATTACGGCTTATCCTTCTTTATATGTGTCGACAAAAATTTGACACGGTTACGTTAAGGTTTTAAAACCAAAAAAGCCCAGATTTTAACATTATCGAAAATGTTTGGGCTCGAATACTTGCTGTTATCCGAAGACAACAAGGGCCAAATTTTATACCAGTAAACCGTAATGCACTAATTGCAGCCATTGATACCGCATGGGAAACGATTAATATTAATTATATTGATACCTTGATAGCGTCAATGAGCAGACGCCTCCAAGAATGTATCAATAATAATGGAGGTCACACCCATTATTGATTTCTTATATTTATTTATATAGTAATACCTTTATTTAAAAAAAACGTTTTCATTTAATTTTAAACTATAACTTGGTATCTTAATTATAATTATGTAATAAATTCTTGTCAAAAACTAAATATATACGTTGACAATAAGAATTGCCTTAGTTTTTATTTTCACTTTTATATTAACTACAGAAAAAATGAAACGTCATAAAATATACATTTTGTAAGGACTAAATATTATGAATAGAGAGTTTAATGATTTTTTTAATAACTTACAATAATTAGTAGGTTAGATTTATTTAAAAATAAGTAATAATCAGTCAACCCAAATAACCATGTTTAGTTTTTGATTTAATTTAAAAGTTATTGCTTGTAGACGTTTTTTAAATCAAAATTATTTCTAATTTTATTTTGTAAACATTTCCTAAACAAAATTTTGATTCGATAATTAATCGAGCTATGGTGTTTAATTAGCGATACCTTCAAATATATTCTTTAAAGAAAAAATTAAGTAAGCAACGTAAATTACCTATTTTCTAAAACGTGCTTAGTGTAATGATTCATTCTACAGTCCTTCTATAAGATAACCCCTGCTGAGACTACCTGCTGTTAGAATTGTAAATGATACCCTTAAGCCCGCTTCACAATGTGCAAACTTTTGTTTACAGAAATTGTGGTGTCCAAGTTTTAAATTTCATGAGTGTACAGTGGAGTGTAAATTTCAAAAATTTATTTTTTTGTTTTTCCATGTTAAATAGAAGTAAAGTACTTTGTATTCGATATCTAAAGCCCTCTTAGTAGTTTAGTAGGTTCATTGACTCAGTTGATAATTGAAGTGTTCAACTGTTTTCACCGAATGGCTTAAGAAAGTCAGATTCAATTGTAAAATTAGAAGTTTGTTGTTACTATCTGTTTATCGAAATGCATACCAAATAAGATGTATAGATGGACATCAACAACAACAATTCCGATTCAAAACAATCCATTAAAACCAAACTGCGCACAAATCGACTTGCCAATACCCTACCAAAAATTATCTCATCCCATTCATTTCTACCCATTTATACTAGAACGTGTATTTAATAAACGTCTTTTTCAGGGGCGTACATGTATACACAAAAAATTGTAACATCTGTGATTGCATTAATCCTAAAAATTTGTTCGTTTTCAACGTGGACAAGGTCCAAACTAATCTACTGCGTATTGGCGGACTTTCCATCAGCCCTTGCGTAAACACTACCTCCAACTGTTAAAATACCAATCCCCCATTCTACTACTGGCGAACCTCATTCACTGCTCTTTCTGGGTGGAATAATTATATCAAGGGCACAGGGAATAACTGTACTGTTGCCACGATCATTGGATAATCCGCTTGTTTAGAATTTAAACCTTGGTTTATTGGTTGCCTGCATCCGATCTCTGCATTAAAAAATTGAAGAGGCGAACGTTATGCCCATACTACTCTTCTGCAACCACCAGGCAAAGACGGACAAGTACGGTACTATTAACATACTTCTGCCAAGTCAATCTCTTATCAGTGGGAAGGATTCATCGACTCTTTTCAGTGTTAATGTAGCTTTCCGCTGGATAGGGTGAGGAGGCGAGGCCCTCACAACTGGCCTGCCCGATCTCCAGAATTGAATCCGTTGGGTTTTTGTATTTGGGGTTTTCTTAAAACGGTAGTTTATTAAACTCCCGTTGAAGATATTAATGATATAAGGGATCGTGTCATCGCATCATGTGAGACTATTAGAAATACCCCCGGATTATTTCAATGAATAGAAGACGAAGAGTAGAAACGTGCGTTTTATCTGAGGGGCGTCATTTTCAACATTTATTGTGAATTTTGTTATTAATATTTTGTTACCATTGTTAATTAGTTTGTTTTTGTTGTTCGTTAATAGTAATTAGTAGTACAATAATTATCATTCGATTTATTATTCTGATATCTCCTAATTTACAACATTTTTGACTAAATAAAAATGTCATTATTTAGTTCTGCAGACTGTTTTAAGTACTTACGAAACTCTCCAAGAAACCAAGACAATAAAACTGTTTATCTTTATGACAACATTTGACACCGGCCTACTTCATTTTTTAAACAAACGATAACCCCTCTGAATGTATGTGAAAAAGGAATGAGTAATGTTTTATTTTTTGTGATCAAACTAAAAATGTTACGAGAAATAGCAAAGACATGAAAAAGTTGTAGTTTGAATCCGCCTTTTAAATAAAATTGTACTTAAAATGTAGACGCATTAAAAGTTCTGAGGCAAAATATTATAATGGTTAATTTTTTCACCCCTTGTATAAACTTTGCAAGGTTACAAAAAACGGCAAAAATGTCACATTATTAGCATCAATTATCTGCCAAATTTCATTCTTCTAACTTCTTCCATAGTGGACATATTAAATAAATACTGTTTTCCCCTAACTTTAAGAGGCTGTAACTTGGAGGGAAAGTGGTTTTGAACAAAACTTTATATGAAAGTCCTCCCTTAATTTTTGCTGAAAAATTACCCTGTTGAATATTTCGCATCAATTTAGAAACACCCTGTATATATGAATGTAGTGTGTAATTTTAGGTCCTTTTATAATTACAAAATCCAATAGATCTGTGTCCGCTGTTAGGTTATATGCCTTTAGGGCAAAGATTTTTGTTGTTCAGAGCGTTCACTGTATATTCTTTTGATTACCGCTACATATAACTTACTTCCTAAAGAATTTTTACTTCTTTAATTAAACGGAAAATATTCAATTATTTACAAAATAAATTATTCTGTTAATTTTCTTTATTTGTATGGTTAGTTAATTAATTAAGGTTGATAAAAATATGGATCGGGTTTTAAAATTCGTAAACTCTAAATAATCTTAATTTTATTTCTCATTTGTTTGGTCAATTTCAATTTTAAAGACGAATTTTTATTTATGAAAAAATAAATATATACTATAACTAATAAATAAATATAATTATTGTGCTTCTTTTATATCAGTTTTGCTTCATAATAGCTTACTCGGAAATTCAATCGTTGTTTTTTGTTGTTTTTTTCCGTTAATAGCTTTTGTTGAATTGCATTTTTCTTTATTTAAGGATGTTAATTTTGGATTTGTTGTTCAAATTATTAAAAATTAAGAAGATAGCAAAAGCGTTTCCTGAATTTGGTAAATTGGAGTATTGTACTAATAATACCGTAACGAATAAAAGTTAAGTGAGAGACAATTCCTTAAACTCGCCCCTTTGACTGCAATTAGCCGGCAAAGCAATCGTTGCTCGTCTATTGAGGGTTTGCTTGATTAATTATATTTAATATTTAGATTTCCCGTGTGATTTTCTATCTCTACCGTTGTTGGTTGCAGATATTTCGTTTTAAGCTTTCTAACTTGTGATTTTTGATGTCTTCTCTTATATTGATCGCTTACTCTGCATGATCGATACCATCAAAATGTGTAGTGTTGTATAGTATTTGATGTCTATATTACTATTTTGTAAAAATTGTTTGACTTTTTGTGTATGTTGGTACAATTGTTGGCATAAGATATTTTGTTTATTAACGTGGAGATGACATTCGAGTAATAAATTCCAAGCAACCAACAATACATCAATGGTTTTCATATTTTTTTTCATTACGTTTTAAAGTTGCAAATGTTGAGTTCAATTCACAATTTTATCAGAAAAGGAATTTCTCCTCAGGCGATTAGTAGAATATTATAGTATAATGTTATCATTAAGGTAATTAGAGGGAAACGTAAATAATGTTGAAATGAGGGATATTATGTTAAAATCAATACTAGTTGACAAAAAGAAATTACATTTCAATTATGTTGGGCTTTAGGTTGTGATCGTGGAAAAGCCCAAATTAGATTTTAGGAAATTAAAAAAAAAGACAAATATCAATAACAAACCATTCCATTTATAAAAAAGTGAACCATTTTTCTACAGTACCTACTACCAATACTACCTCTCTGAAAATGCAACCTTTTCCGTGCAGAGTGCACCGAAAAACCTCATTTGGATTTTTACGTTAACAATATAAAAATACGTTTTTGAAAACTTTTTCGAACGACCATCTAGGCAGTTAATTACGCTCGAGTGTAAATAAATAAATTAGTAAACGTTTAAATTACACCTTTCAAACATGAAAGATTACGATATTTATGATTTGAATGATCTTAAACTTTAGGACATACAGAAAAAAAGCGACATACAATATTGATGTATTGTTGGTTGCTTTAAAGAGAGGTCATCTAATATGTCACTGTTGGTACATTTCTGCGAGTATGTTTATGATCCACACATTAATAATAATGATAATAATAATAATAATAACAATTTCATTTTATTGAATTTATTTATCCAAAATTTGTAGTTACTTGGTCCTACTAAGTATATGATACTTATCGGTAGGTGCCGAATTAAAAGTTAGAAATTTAAATTATGTTCATTCCTGGTTAGTGTATTTTAAGGGAGCTACATAGTGGTTAGAGCGATGGTTGTGAAAAAGTATCGTAAGTGTAGATAGTATTTTGCGATAATAATATAATAATAGATTCTAAATGTTAGTAGATTTACATTTCCTTTGCTAAAATTATTCTAAGTTCATGTTTTAATTTATTTAGGTTGCAAGTTGCTTATTTTAAATGGAACACCCTATATATTATTCGATTTTTGGATTTTGCACAAAATTGTAGACACATTTTGTGTATAATGTCCTATACCTAAGTCTAACTGTTTTGGACTTATTTTAAATTTTATGTCAAAATGACGTTTTCAGGCCTAAACAAAATTATAAAATTTTCCTATATTAACCTTTTATTATTTAATTGGAATAGGTTTCCTTGTAGCAGGGGACCTATTTTAGTGGCCTATGTCGGTATTTTGATAATAAATTAATACAGGGCGATCAAAAATCAGGATTAAAATTAAATTCAAAAACACGTCAAAAGTCATTTTTTTAAATGCAAGCACTATGTTTTATAATTTTATCTTATTTAGCATCAAAAATAAAGTTAACTTTGTACAAGGTTGTCTATTCAAAAATTCATGGTTTTCGAAATATTGGCAATTTAACATTTTTTTGTTCCACAAATGCTATTAATTTCTTTTAATATGAGTGGTTATTCCTAGTTGGCCATGATAGCGTTAGAAAACAATCATCTGTCAAGGATATATCAAACTGTGTGTATCAAACTAAGAAATGCCAACAGTTAACTGTACCGACTGTGAGTGTTAAAGTGCATATCGTTATCAAAGCGATAACTTATTATGCTTGAAACACACGTGTGTCGATAAAGCCAAGTAATTACTTGTACAGTATTACACACGCAACGAAAAGAACACCTGGCTTTATCGACACAAGTGTGTTTCAAGCATTTAAAGTTATCGCTTTGGTAACGATATGCACTTTAACACTCACAGTCGGTACAGTTAACTGTAACACATGTTCTTAATATAACTTTATCACATTGTCCATAAATAATAAATAAATTTAAGTAATCTTCGTTTGTATAATTTAAGCGTCCCGGCATGATTATTGAAAATTTTAACAGTTTGACATATCCTTGACAGATGATTGTTTTTTAACGCCATCATGGCCAACTAGGAATAACCATTCATATTAAAAGAAATACAATAGCATTTGTTCAACAAAAACAAAGTTAAATTGCCAATATTTCAAAAAAAAAAATTTTGAATAGACAACCTTTACAAAGTCAACCTTATTTTTGATGCTAAATAAAATAAAGTTATAAAAACATGGTGCTTGCATTTAAAAAAAATGACTTTTGACGTGTTTTTGAATTTAATTTTAATCATTTTTTTATCGCCCTGTATTAATTTATTATCAAAATATCGACATAGCCCACTAAAATAGGTCCCCTGCTACAAGGAAACCTATTCCAATTAAATTATAAAGGCATTAGTATAAGAAAATTTTGTTTAGGGCTGAAAACGTTATTTTTGACATAAAAATTTAAAATAAGTCCAAAACAGTTAGACTTAGGTATAACATTATACACAAAATGTAGTCTAGAATTCAAAAATAGAATAATATATAGGGTGTTCCATTTAAAATAAGCAAGTTGACACATACTTCCGGTATAACCGGAAGTGTCACCATCTTGAAAATATTTTAGCGGAACTGCCCCGTCGATGTTAGTATACTACCAAATTTTCAAATTTTTCCCATGTACAGTATTTCTATAATCTATCGATGGCGTTCTCCGGTGGGACACCCTGTATAGTTATGAATTAATTTTAAAATCTTAATTTGTATTTTAATTAGCTTACTGATGTGATAATGTTCAGTACAGCCCCATATTTGTACTCCGTATTTAAGAATGACTCAAAGAGTGCTTTATACACCATAGTCATGATATGTTTATTTGTGTGTTTTTTTAATGAATAAAAGCAACCACAAGTTTTTTAATTTATCATAAATAATATCGATATGCTATTGAATTTTAAATGGGAATCTATTGTAATACCTAAATACCGTACTTCGGTGTGTTGTTTAATGGTTAAATAATTTACATATATTACTCTTATTATCTAAACAATCACACTAATAAATTTTTATGTTTACAGGTTTATGTTTTCCCATTAGGGGTGATTTAAATATAACTAAGACAGTTTTATCCATGATTGCATGTAAATGTTATCCATGCAACCAATTTATGATATTATTTCTTTCTGTTTGTGCAATATTTTTTAGATGATTGACATCTTTGTAGGTACATAATAACAACGCGCCATCAGCAAACATATAAAATTCTGCGTTTTTTTACAGCTAAGAATGAATTGCATTAACATAGATTAAGATTAAGAATAAGAATGGACCTAAATTGCTACCTTGGGGTACACCGTATTCACATTTTTTTAACTCACTGTAAACATTATTCAATTTTTATTGTTGACCACCTGTTTGACAAATAACTTTTGAATCACTTTAAGATTTTATGGTTTACACCAACTTTTTGTAGATACTCCAATAGCGGTGCGTGATGAACCGAATCAAATGCTTTTGTGAAGTCAATAAATATCCCCAATACATATCTATACCTTTATTCAGCTGTGATTAACCAAGTCATTAAATTTCACCGTTGATTGAAATATTGGTAAAGATAGTCAACCGCTTGTATTTGCTTGTATCACGGATGCAATTCACATATGCATGTTGGGTTGCGTTTTGTTTACTTTTTCACCTGTACTGAAGCGCTAAGTTATAATGTGTACGATTCTTGAAATAGAATAGTTCAATTTATTCCACCGTTGTAAAAATGGCGCAACATACAATCCGTAAAATTTACTTTTGTCAATACAATGTTGCAACGTTTTCAAATATTTAGTAAACGTATTAACTAGTAATTAAAAGTGACGAATTTTTCATTTATGAATAATACCATTGATGATACATATCTTGGATTTTAATGACAATGTTTTTTTAATAATTTACTAAAATACATGCGAAGCGTTATTTGTTAAAACAGTTTGGTTTGGTCGGTGTTAGATAAATAAGAAACAATTATTTTACAAATTATGCTTGCACTTTATTTTTTAACTTGCAAATAATAATGTTGACATTTGTTTGTCATTTAATAACTTCGTTAGGAATAAAGTAGAACATACTGGGAGAAATACCACTAGAGTTCAGAAACGCAAAATTATTGGTTTTGTATCTACTTGTTTTTACGTGTTCAGTTGAAAAGGATTTTAAAAAAATTGGTTTTCAAATTTTTCAATTCAAAAGGCAACAAGTTACCGTGTTTTTAGGAAAGTGGGTTCCACTAGACCTTCAAATTTAAATTCACTTGGTAATAAAACCTATTCCTATTACTTCTAAAAATAAAAGTACTAGATTTTAGCTTGAGGTGTGTTGTCTCCCGACGCGGTGCGGATAATACGTGTATAATACACTATTCTTTTCTGTGACGAAATAAATGACGATTTAATATTGAAAAATCATATTACAATAGAATTAGAAAATTATTGAGGGAAATTTGGTGTTAAAAAATAGTACTCACTTTTTCCCGAGGGAAAAAATAATTTACGAAAAGTGACACTTTGTTATCTGTTAGTAGAGATAAAAGTTAGGATTTTACTCTTTGAAACTGTATCAAAATATCATGGTTTCGAATTAAAATAGTTTAATTAAAGTAAAAATAGCTCATTAATTATAAACATTGTTTTAAAAATTACAATTCCAACTGATCTAAAATAATAGTAATAATTTACAAACAATTTACACATAAATAATAACGTACCTAATACAATGCTATACATAAAACATATCCAAACATTTACACTTATTTATGCAGATAATATTCTTATTTTACGGTGTGGTTTTGTGACATCACTGTAATTATAGCTATTAGAAATATGTTTATTAGCCTCCCACTTTAAGGTTCGATATAGTTTTATTTTAACCAACTGATCGATAATTAACAGTTTATGAGTGTCGCATTCTCTGAACCATGAATTCACACTGCTGTTGAGACATTTTTTATACGGAGTTTAATTTTGAAACAAATGTATTACGAGGAGTCTTCCGGATTATCGTTTATGAGTCACATTCCTTATCGGCTTAGTCAGAAATTCTACAATTGCATACTTTTAGCAACACCTTTAGTAAATGAGTAGGCTTGTTATAATATTGTTTAGATGCAAACAGTTGAGTACGTTAGATTGTAATATAAGAAAATTCAACATTCGTTCCAACATAAAAGGGATAGCGTTTCTATGTTAAAAATTTTAATTTCAATGACCAAAATTTAGAAATTTACTTGCGTAAGCCTAATAGATTTTAAAACATTTTCAACGGATAAACGATGTTAATGTAATAAATATATGAGTATGGAATTTTCAAAAGTATTTAAAGAAATTGTTTTTTTGGGAGAACGTTTTTCAACGATTTCTTTACGAAATTAATACTTTTAAATCTGCAGGTTTTTTTCATAATAATAAACTTTATTCACATGTGTATGTATACAATCTTTGTACATATATGTGTTTGTCATGATGGTATAACCATTGTTATAACCTTACGTAAGAAAGATACAAATAAATATTATTACATTGAACAATTAACAGACAATAGAAAAAAAATATATAACAAAGGACACACATTTAATTAGTACGTCGACAAAATCAATAAATTCTTGTATATTGTAGAACGCATGTTTTTGTTTGTTTGTCAACATTGACTCAATGCACCAATATTTCAATCAACGGCATGATGCATTGGCAACAATGTCGTGCCTTAGCATAAACTATCAGCAAAATTACAGTTTTCTATTTCACATTTATCGGCAATACTGTTCTGTAAATTCTACAATACAATTGACGTATTTTCTTAGCACAAAGCGATACTACCGACCTCTGATGTTTAGAACAAATTTCGGGGTCGCATAATCCCGTAAGGTTGACTATCTTTACCAATATTTCAATCAACGATTTCACTAAAAGTTGTTCTGTGTTTTTCGTTCTTGGAATCCATATTGATTGGTGTGTATGATATCATTGTCTTTAATATATTGTACCACACATAATTCTACTACTTTTTCCATTACGGCTAAGATGCTAATTGGCCTATAGTTGTTATAATCATTTCAAAGGTTGGTACGTACCATGGCGCATTAACAATAATTCTAAGGACTTTGTTTTGGAACCTTTGTAATTGTTTTGGAACCTTTGTAATATGTCAATATTACATTTGTATAGTCCCCCAGAGCTGTGTTACAGTTTTATAAATTAGGAGTTTATTTTCCAATGAAATCTGCGAGTTACGTCCCATCATCCAGTATATCTAGCGGATTTTCAAGCCTAATTGTTTTTCTTCTTGCGAATATATGTTTTCGCCACGTTAACCGTCGTTCTAAGTGTAACCCTAAGTCCTTTACATTATCTACTTGTGGGAGGCGTCACTGGAGGACAAGTTTCTCTTCGCAGTGTAAAAGTTACGTGCGTTGATTTTGTCTCATTGGTTTTATTTTCCAAGTTTTCATCCAATTTTGAATTTTAGTTAAGTGTGTTTGCAGGTTTCGATATGAGAATTCTGGTTTTAAATGGGAAGAAAAGAAGTCTCTCGTAACTAGAGTGGTTAATCTGGTGGTCGGTAGACGGCGGTGTATAATAAATAAAGTATGGGCCTAAAATACTCCCCTGTGGTAGTCCAGCATTTATAGCATACAGATCCGTGTATTTGCTTTGTTGTTTCACAAGGAAATGTCTGTTATTTAGGCATGACTTTAGGATTTGGTAGTGATGATGTGGTAGCTTCATGGCCCGGCGTGCCAAACTTTGTCCGAAAGCGGTTTATGTCAATAAAGGCAGCAGAACAGTATTTTGCCTTCTAGATCCCTATTTATATGGTTCACTATCCTATGCAACTGTTCAATGGTACCATGCTTGCTTCGAAATTCAAATTAGTGTTTGGGGATTAGTTGTTTTTCTCTATTATTATTATTTTTCCTCTATTATGGGTAATTAACTAGCAACTTTTCTAGTACTTTGGATAACAACGGTAAGAGACTAATGGGCCTGTAAGAAATTAATTTCATTTAGATTTTTTTCAGGTTTAGGTAATGGGATGATCTGTGCGATCTTTCACTGTCAGTGTGCTAAACCCAAAATGGCATTAAATATCAAGTTTTAAGCATTTGTCAGTTATTTCTTGTAATACTTTCCCTGTTATAATATCATAGTCTGGAACTTTTTTTGTGTTAAGTTCTTTTATGGTGACTACCTTCACTACCTTGAATTTTAAATTTTGAATTGGGTGTTCCATTTAATAAGGCGTTTCTAGACATTTTAGTATTTGTTCTTCCTCCTCAGGTCTGTGTTCGGTGAATACTTCGGATAAGTCTTGAGCGAAGACATTTGACTTTTCATTGACATTCCTGCACAATTTTCCGTCGATGTCTTTAATTGGTGGTACGGATTGTTTGAATTCATTTTTTATTATCTAGTTGCTTTCCATAGTGCGAAGCTTCTGCAGCTGATAAACCATCAATATATTCTTGGATTGTTAGTTTCTTGAGATTGAAAAGCAGTGCCTTCAATTTTTGATTGCTTATTGAGTTTTCTTTTATTCTCTGCTGTCTCTCCTTTTCCATATCTCTCATATTCTACGTTTATTTGCAATCCTTTCTTTTACTACGAATGGATATTTTTCTGTTAGGTTTGGTTCATTTCGGTCAGGTGTGGCTTGCCAAGCTGCTTTTTGAATTGATTGGGTCAGCTTAAGTACTGCGTCATCTGTTTGTATTTCTGGTGGCAAGGGTATGCCTAGGACAATTAAAGAGTCTAACTTCATCTTAAAAAATTCCAATGGTTTTCCTGGTATAAAGTTGCTACTATTTTTAATAATATCTGCATGACTAGTTAATGCAACTGCGTAATGATCATGAAATAATTCAGACACAATAAGATTCTTTTACATTTTCCAATCAATGCCTTTGGTAATAGTAGGTATTTGTTTACAATTTAGAGAGTATATGTGTACAATTATTTGACGTAATTGCAGCAGGTATTTGCAATTAGTGTTGATGTTGAACAGCTTCTACACTTGTCAGCGTAATATTATTTTATGTAGTAAACTTCTTGCGTGTACGATGACTTATTTTGGATTTCTATTAGAGTAGGAGCTTCTTTAGCCAAGACTTGTTTTTTGATATGTGTCCAAATCGTCTCGGACACCTGGTATATAATCTCCAGGATATAATAATGAAGCGGACACAAAATTCAGCACTCCACTTCTTGTACACTCATGAAATCTTAAAACTTATACACCACAATTTCTGTAAACAAAAGTTTGAACATTGTGAAGCGGGCTTAAAAAAAAAAAAAAGATGTACACTCATGAAATTTAAAACTTGGACACCACAATTTCTGTAAACAAAAGTTTGCACATTGTGAAGCGGGCTTAAGGGTATCATTTACAATTCTAACAGCAGGTAGTCTCAGCAGGGGTTATCTTATAGAAGGACTGTAGAATGAATCATTACACTAAGCACGTTTTAGAAAATAGGTAATTTACGTTGCTTACTTAATTTTTTCTTTAAAGAATATATTTGAAGGTATCGCTAATTAAACACCATAGCTCGATTAATTATCGAATCAAAATTTTGTTTAGGAAATGTTTACAAAATAAAATTAGAAATAATTTTGATTTAAAAACGTCTACAAGCAATAACTTTTAAATTAAATCAAAAACTAAACATGGTTATTTGGGTTGACTGATTATTACTTATTTTTAAATAAATCTAACCTACTAATTATTGTAAGTTATTAAAAAAATCATTAAACTCTCTATTCATAATATTTAGTCCTTACAAAATGTATATTTTATGACGTTTCATTTTTCTGTAGTTAATATAAAAAGTGAAAATAAAAACTAAGGCAATTCTTATTGTCAACGTATATATTTAGTTTTTGACAAGAATTTATTACATAATTATAATTAAGATACCAAGTTATAGTTTAAAATTAAATGAAAACTTTTTTTTAAATAAAGGTATTACTATATAAATAAATATAAGAAATCAATAATGGGTGTGACCTCCATTATTATTGATACATTCTTGGAGGCGTCTGCTCATTGACGCTATCAAGGTATCAATATAATTAATATTAATCGTTTCCCATGCGGTATCAATGGCTGCAATTAGTGCATTACGGTTTACTGGTATAAAATTTGGCCCTTGTTGTCTTCGGATAACAGCAAGTATTCGAGCCCAAACATTTTCGATAATGTTAAAATCTGGGCTTTTGCTGGCCAGGGTAACAGCTCCAAGTTATTTTCTCGTATCAATTGCGCACAACCCGCGAAGTATGAATAGGGGCGTTGTCCTTTAACAACAAAAATACATTATGAAAATGTTAATTCAACAGATCCCGAACTATTTTTTGGAGAAAGTATAGTGAAATAAGAATACTTACTTGTTGGAAAATATAATCTTCGTCTGGATAAAACACTTCGACTGAAGGTTTCATAATAGTTTCAAAATATCTAAATACGCAGCAGAATCAAGACGTCCATCGATAGCCCAACAAACTCCTGGACCCCGCGCTAACCCAACCCACACATTCACAGAAAAATAACCACTTCGTTTTTAGGACATATGTGATTATTTTCGTAACGAGTTCCTTCCATTCTAAAAACTTTTAGTGGTCCATCGTTGCGGCTATTGAACGTTTTTCGTCGCTAAAAATCACTCGATTCCAAAATTCAAAGGTTCGTTCACATATCGCCTTGCAAATTCAGACGACGTCTCATATTTTCGTCACTGAGAACTTCTTTCGCAGCAGCATTATACTTCTTTATTCCCATCTCCTTTAATCTTTTTGTGCAGTTATACGGCATCCGGAAAATGTGTATCTGCTATAGCCCTGGAGTATGTAGCAAATGGTTGTTCTGTTACGTAATGAAACAACTCGAGATCTTGAGCACGTGTAGATACTTTAGGTCTACCACTT